>CAEFZX010009326.1:0-119484 GCA_903066825.1 Alfaro cultratus
ATAGATTTGGGCAGAGACACAACTGTTTTATATATATATATATATATATATATATATATATATATATATATATATATATATATATATATAACCAAAATGCTCATGATAATTTATTTGATTAATTTAACTGAGTAAATTCATTTACAAAACTGATTAAGTATAATTTATTAATTTAAATTGCTTTTAGTTTTTGAGTCTTGCATAACTAAACAAGATTAATAATTTTTTAATCCCAATTTCATGGGCAATATAGTTTCACTAGATTATATAAGGAATAAAAATATATTTTTATAAACACATAAATGCGGCAGAACGAACAGACTCAAGTATTCACTTAGTAATATGCAGACATAAACTCATTTAATTTGTTAAATATACCAATGCATATCAAGTATTAGCTGTTGCTGAAAATTGACTAAGCGTTCAACAAATTAATATATTTTTTTTCCCGTTTTTCTGTTGTGCGAATTTTTATGTATGAAAAGAGGTCACATCAAATCAACAACTGAAATTTTTTTCATAGCTGTCGCCTCTACGTGACAGCAAACGATTTAAAATTTGAAATGAAATATTGAGGACTGTATTTTGATATTTATGTTTCTGCGGTCGTGTTTATGGGGGAATGTATTGTGGGAATACACTAAGTCCCGGAAAAAAAGGACAGACGCCGTTCAAGATGTGCTTTTGTTTTGTCACACCTGAGAAGCGACATTAGACAGTTGCGAAGTGCGCAAAATTCCACCAACGACTTCTAACAAGCAGATGTTTCAGCCTAATTTATAGAACATAGACTTTCTTCGACTACTTTATGTGCAAAGTGTTCAAACTCAAGAAAATAATTTTTTTAAAGGTTTTTGAAATTCCAGCAATGCAACTTGCATAACGACCTTTTCAATTCAATGTGCAAAGACAAGCGCTTTATATTTGTCTTGTATACGTGTTGCATCTCGGAAATAAAAAAAATATATATCTAAATGTCAGAAATTTCATAACAGATACTTAGTAATATTTTTTTTTCTTAAATAACCACGTAGTTCCGAAATGAACTAAATACGAATAATGTTAAGAAATGCGTTAGCTCTGCATAAAAGCGAAGTTCAATATTTTGTCTTTATTTTCCCACATCTATTGGAGATATCAATCAAGAGTTGTGGATTGTTTATGTGCCACTCAGCTATCACTGTAAGCTCTCATAAAACGTCTCCCGGGTTAAAATATCAGTCGCGATCTTAGGTTAATAAACGAAAACGCCGCACATTGTGGCTATAATACTGAAACTTTAATTAGTAAAACTGGTGTGAGTTAGGACTTCAGAGGTGCAAAAAACTAGTTAAAAATGTAGAAGTCATAGAAGTGGTCTTTCCCACCGCATCTAACTTTGATATCTAAACTTTCTGCAGTGAGTTGCAAGAAAGGCACCAGTCCTAAGAGTCACGCAAATAAACGGCTAAAATACTGCAATTCCACAGTTGTCCAGACGAGGGGGGTCCACAGATTAAGTAATAGGGAGAAAGTGGGTGGGAGACGGTGAAAAAGACAGACAGAAGTATTCATCATCACATGGTGTGTGTGTGTATATATACGTGTATAAACAATCAACTTCATTCTCCATGTATTCTAATATTCCTAATATTTCGAGAGATTCTGTCTGAGGTCTGAGACCCTCCCTGGTTGTAAGCCGGCCTGATGCTTTCCATGTGTCCGGCTCTATGATCTATATGATGGGCTACAGCAGACAGGCAGGACGAGGGGTAGGGGAAGGGGTGGGAGCACGTGAAAAAAAAAAAGAGTAAAGAAACAGGGATGGGGGATTGGAATACTGCACCTTGTTACCATTGGGTCGACTGTTAAGTTTTACAAGTAACGTTTTGTGAGCTTATAAACGATGCTTTCTAAACTCACGCAGGAAACTCGGAAAACACGCTGTGATAATATTCCCCTGTGGAATCCAGTTGATATCCAAGAGTCTGGTGAGCTCTGCCATCTACAGAGGTATCGATTACATAAGGCCATTCTCATCTTTGATTACCTAACGCTGGCTAGTAAAATCACAAATACAAAAACTCAGACTGTATGTGTGCAGCTATTTCCATCTCTCTGAGGCCCTGTTATATATATATATATATATATATATATATATATATATATATATATATAGTTAGCATTTAAGCCATTTAAATCATACATAAAACATTTGCATAAAATAGCGCAAAAAGCGCAACAGATTACATTGAAATGTTGACAAGAGTTTCAGCAATGTTTTGACATGCACAAACACAAAATCTATCATATGTAAGTTCATATGTAAGTTCTTACCATGGGCTGCATGTTGGACGAAACGTTTTCCTCTCTTCCTCTTCCCCTATGCAAAATAATGAAGGGAGGCTGCACAGCTCAGACCGGATAGGCTTCGTATTGGCTGACAACCTCTCCAGGGCAGGGCAACCAATGAGAGCAGAGAGGGGGCTTGGCGTATAGCAACGAAGATTGACGAGGAGGACGCGTCAAATTAATTCCAGCAAACTGAACTCCCCGGGATAACTCCAATTTGCATTTATCGGATGAAGATCACTGCGGTGCCATTGCGCGCAACGACTTTCCAAATATAAGAAGGGGAGCGCGCTGGAGCAGTAAGGAGGCTGATAGAGGTCCACTCTTTCCCCCTATTTGTTTGGGTTCATTCCTCTCGCTCCCTCCTTTCTCGTCTGGATTCACTATAGGACGCATTCAGCTATCTGGAGGGACACCTTTTACTTCCCGGCATCTCACACCAGTATAGGCAAATGGGTAAGCCCAAAGCGTGCATGCTCCAGTGATGTTATAGAAGCGTTACAACCTCGCCACAGCAGAGTAAAGACAAAAACAAAAATGTATTAGACAATGGCCAAAAGGGGGGAGATCGTTGGCGACAATATAATATTGGATTTTTTTCCCTGAATGCTTGTTTGGGACTTTAACTCGTAAATGGAGCCACATCAACCAATTACAAGGCGAGAAGTTTTTTGAAGGGCTTTCTAATGTCTAAACTTCAAGCTCGCCATTTTTAATGTTGTTTTCATGCATGGTGGTGTAAGGATTCGGCAATCAAATAGTCTGCACTCTTTTGCACGGTTATAAAATAGCGGATAGAAACCAATAATCACCTATGATTGACATAAACAGCTTTCTAAACTCGGTTAGGACGCAAGCTGAATATTTCAGTTGCTCCTGCGGGAAGATGTGATTTATTTTATTTTTTTAAATTTTTGTTTTACTGTTGTTAAAAGTTACAATTTAATTCCCTTCCCCCCTGCAGAGCAAACCTATGGAGAGGTGAACCAACTAGGCGGCGTGTTTGTCAACGGGAGACCCCTGCCCAACGCCATAAGGTTGAGAATCGTGGAACTGGCCCAGCTAGGCATCAGACCCTGCGACATAAGCCGGCAGCTGCGAGTCTCCCATGGCTGCGTGAGCAAGATTTTAGCGAGGTACAACGAGACGGGCTCCATCTTGCCCGGTGCCATCGGTGGGAGCAAGCCGCGCGTAACGACGCCAAACGTGGTGAAGAACATCAGGGAATACAAACAGAGCGACCCCGGGATCTTTGCCTGGGAGATCAGGGACAGGCTTCTAGCCGACGGTGTTTGCGACAAGTACAATGTTCCCTCCGTGAGCTCGATCAGTAGGATTTTACGCAACAAGATCGGGAATCTCTCCCAGCCTAACCAGTACGAGAGTAGCAAGCAAGCCTCCGCGCAGGCCGGGCTTTCCTACAACCACATATACCCTTACTCCTACACCAACGCAATGTCTCCAACGGGCACTAAAATGGGCACCCCACCTGGAGTACCGGTTACTGCTGGCCATGTGAGCATATCGAGGGCCTGGCCTTCCCCGCACACTGTCAGCAACATCCTGGGAATAAGAGCCTTCATGGATCCTACAGGTGAGAGTAAAACACATCTTTCTAACTGCGTTCTGAAAACTTGTCAGAGACTGGCGGCGAGAGGTCTGCAAACTCAAGCAGCTGCGCATTGTTCTTTTATTCTGCATGATCAATTGTCATATAATCTGGTACATCTGTTTTGGCATCAGGTAGAACAAAAAAATCATTGAAAGTTATGCCAGTCCTCCATTTCACCATTCAGCCAGAACGCAGTAAGGCCAATCTCAATAGACCTTTTCATGGGATGATGCATTTGCAAACACCTTGATCACCTGCTATATATCCCAGCTGATCCTTTAAATAGCGGCCAAAGGCGTTTTCTCTTCCTTTTCCTGGTTTTTAGCACCGTGTTTTCACTGTCACGTTGCTTTGTATATTTTAAACCTGCCTTTAAAAATAAATTTTAACAAATATACGATCATAGTTTACAGTAGCAGGTTTTCTTTAAAAATCATCTGTATTTTTAATTTTTTTTTTACTTCTTAGGAATATTTAGGATTCGAATATCATATATAAAAAAATAAAATCGTTTTGTGATCAAAAAAAATATTTATTGTAATCTATATATTTTTTTCTGGAACTTTAATTCAGTTTTCACAATTTCAGGTTAAAATAACATTTTATGGGTACCTTATTTGTTTGATTATAGTTAATTAAACAAATCACTAAATTCAGAAAAAAAAAAAATTATGGTCTATTATTTTATCTACAATCTACATTATTTTATTTTTGCCTTATACAATTTACTGTTTTCTCTGATGTTTAAAAAAATGTTTCTTTGAAATAAGGCAGTGGCTGCAAAATAACTTAAGATTAATATAGCTTTAATAATATATTTGCCAAATCAATTTTGAATGCCCTTCGATCAGTTAAAACTACAGTTTTTATACAATTTTGACATAAGTTGACTGTTTTCAATTTAGCAATTGCGGGAACGGAGGGATATCCGACAAAAATGGAGGAGTGGAGCAGCGTGAACAGAGCAGCTTTTCCTGCTTCTCACACGGTCAACGGGATCGACAAGCCAGCCATCGACGCAGACATAAAATACGCTCAGGTAAAACAAAAAGCGGCCTGACATAATAAAATAAATAAATACATATACTTACACTCAAATTGTACGTTTGTTTAATACTGCTGTGTTTATGTTATTTGTCTTGAAAGATATACGGAAGTATTTAGATATTAAAGACAATATTATTGATCATAAACCTCAAAGTGATATTAAAAAAGGCATTGTTTTGCTAGCTTTTCCAACGAGAATTTTAACTATTAAATATACATCACATGTTTTGAAAGCGACAAAAAGGAGACACTTTTAGGCTTATTCAAAATAAAAGCAGGAAGACAAACATGCTGGAGACCAAATGTCAGAGTTGCTCGCAGTAGCAATCACTTATTCCCTTCCCTATGTCCCCCACCCCCAACATCTTATCTTTCCGCCCGCAGCCTTCCTCCACTCTGTCCAGTTATGTCTCGGCGTGCGCCTACTCTCCAAGCAACCAGTACGGGGTTTATAGTGGCCCAGCAGGAGGCTACGTGGCCCCGGGCCACCACCACTGGCAGCCACAGAGCCCGGCCCTTTCCCACCCAGGCAGCGGGATGGCCATGCACGCGGGGGAGATCCACTCGCCCATGGCCTTCAAGCATCAAGTCCGAGAAGGTAAATATTATTATTATTATTATTATTATTATTATTATTATTATTATTATTATTATTATTATTATTATTATTATTATTATTATGGCATGTTTTTACTTACATACCCTACTTATGATACATGTATATCATGAGCGTATTTATGTATCATAAATGTAAAATCAACTAAGTGTCGTTAGGGTTCAAATTTTAAATTTAGAACTCGACAGTTCAAACCTCGCCATTTTACGCACCTAAATTAAAAGATACTGCGTGGTAAATAGAGAATCCAGAAAAAGAAATCTTACCAGTGTTCAATAAATTTTATATATATGTAATTGATAAAGTAATGATCAACTCATTTCCCCCTCTTCTTTTTTTTCTTTTTTGTGCCTGTCAGGAGACAGAAAGCCCCCCAGTCCTCTGAGCAAACAGCACCAACATGAAGACTTGAACAGTGTGCATGGACTCTCTCTCGCTACCTCATCCTCCTAACCGGGACTCAAACACACCTTAATTACCAGACATATTTAACTGAACTCATTTCAACAGCTCCAACAGTAAGTGAGATCGCTACAATGGCTTGTTTGTGACTGACAGTCAAAAACAAAAACGCAGGCCCCGTCCGTCAACAGTGCGCGCAGCAGCTCTGTCGGCCTTCATGGCTACTTGAATGTAAGCTTGCATGGATGTATCGGTGTTTCCCCCTCCCTGGTGGATAGTTTATTTCCTTTTTTTTATGTTGTTGAAATATTTCATGTTGCTATAGGCTGTATCTTATTGAGGCTACAGGATAAAATAAAAACTACATGTAAATCCACTCAATGTTTATTATAAGACGAGGTTTATTCATTGACTCGCCATTTATTATTGTCCTAAATTGTGACCATGAGTGACTTGACGATGCGAACAAAGGTTATAAATTGTCTAAATGTAAAATATATACTAAATCTTTAATTATATATTTTTATAATTTCATTGTGAATATATATATATAAATATATATAAAAAATAAAGGCCGTCTTCAATGCCATCTGTTGTTCTAGCCCACGTTATTGTTTTATTAGTCCGTGAAGTGGCACCAAATTGAAGAAGGTTCGATAACTGGCTAGAGTTAAGATATCAGTAATCACATTTTGTAAAGTTTTTGTACAAATTTGGTTTGCTCTTAACTTCCCTCTTTCTAAGGTCAATGTTTTGATATTATTATTATTATTTTTTTCTTGAAATTGAAAGCCTGTAATTGTGAAAATAATGAAATCATTCGTCTTACACTGACCGAGCTGAAATTTGGGAAAACGATTTTTTATTTTTTTTTTCAGTGAACAGAGGATTCCGTTTAGAGAGTGGCGTTTTGCTTCTCCTGACATCTTTATATATGCCGAGAGAAAGCCAGGACTTTCTTCATATGAAAGCATTTCTTATTTGGAATTGAACCCTAATGTCGATAACGATTAGACAACTATTTAGTGGGAATTTTGTTTACTCAGCCATGGAGCTCTCTGCAGGCTGGGCGCCTCCGCTGATGCTATCTGGCTTGTAATTGATACCCGCCGTGATGGAAATCAGAGGGCTGATCGTGCACCTTCATCAACGGGGTTGTGCAGGAGAGCAACTAGAAATCGTGGGCTATACATGCACCCACAGGAAGCCCCAGGAATATGTTTTATCCGCAGAAGTGACGGGATTTTCCCCATACAGGCCTGTGCGTCTCTGCCCTTCCTCTCCTACTTTGTAAACAGTTTATTCCGGTAGCCTGTTTGTTTTCTGTCAATTCCGACGAAACGACTTCTCATTGCACTCCCACACAGGTTACTGTGTTCCACTGAAAAATCGTTGCAAAACTTTACGTAGGACATTAGTGACAAAAATGATTCTGTTGAGCTTGCATTTATATTTATTTTATTTATTTTTTTTAATTTTATTTTACAAGAACTTCCTTGATTTTGGATCAATTTTTTAAGCAATTTTAGTTATTATCCATTTCTTATTTTTACCCTTTTTTTGGTGGTGTTTGAGATTATTAGCTATTATAAAATAAGTTTTAGCACATTTTGTTGCTAAAATATGTGATTTTAAAAAATAGTCTTTCAACAAATGAAGCATCATTTTTATTACCAATGGAAGATAATTAGCTCTCTTTAAAAGTTAAATTTCTATCATTACATGTGCACGTAATTCAGCTAAATCAATGAATAAGTTATTGCTTCTTCTTTAATAAATGGGGGGGAAAGCTGTTGGTGCTGCTTTAAATAACTTCAGATGGAAATTCAGAGGAATCTGTAGATGCACTGATCAGAACTTTCCTGCTCCAAACCGATTTCCATTTTTCTTTAGACCTGACCGGATATTTCCAGTTTGAAAAACTTTTGCAACAACTTTTATAGTTGTACTTTTGAATCCAAGCCAAAATGAACAAAATGAAGGCTTTGAACAAGAATATTCCACATGCATCAAAATATCACCTACAGATGTATGTGATTATTATTATTTTTTAAAATTAAACTTTAATAAGTGAATCAAATTCCATGCTTATTGTTTTAAAGACCTTATAAAATCTTTTGCTTTCAAATTATTTGGATTTAGTAGCAAAAATCCTTCGTACAGAAGAAATCTCTTGAGACTCATGGTCTCATTTATGAGATATGTTGCATACATCACAAAAACATAAAAACAGTAAGACACTGATCAAATAAAATGCCATCTTTATTTACCCCAAAAATGAACTTTGTTTCTTAGACCCATTTAATTCCCCTGAATTCTATGGACAATATTTACTATCAGACATAATTTTATTTAAGCTATGTTAAGTAATAGATTTAAGGTCCTTCTTCTGCTTAATTGAGAATCATAAGGGAGAGAGGATTTCTGCAAAACTCTGGTTTGCTACTGTTTTTTAGTGGAAATGCAGAAGAGAAATACACTGTTCAAATTAATGTTTTTAAATTTACATCTGATCTACTGATTTTAACCAAGGTTTTATAAGGTATATAACATGTTAAAGAGAAAAAAAAACTCCATGTAGAACATATTTTGACAAATTTATTAGTTTTAGATTTCAACACATAATCAAGGTTATGTTAGGCAAAAGATAAGCTGAATTTGTGGATCAAAGCGTAGAGCTTGAAGTTTCATCAACAATTTTTTTCTGAACTCAAAACAGGAGTGTGGGAGTGTATTGGATGGTGCATTTATATCCAGAAAATAATGGAAGTGTTTACTATATTATTGAGAAGAGGGAATATAATGAGATTTATTATTTTGTTTTCGGATTTGACCAGAAGATCACCTAGTCAAAGCTTATTAAAGCATTTCTAGAATATTCTATGGTGTTAGTTTGATGTCAGAGTTAATTTTTCTCACATATTTTTATTCTTTTTATGTGAAGCTCGATTGCTCTCTCAGATGAATTCCTTTAGGTTGAGGCTATCTCTTTCAATGTTGGAAATTAAAGATTTCAAAAATTAAAATCACAACAATGCGTTGTTGGATTTTTGTGTGTTTTTCATTGTTAGAACTTTCACAAAGAACAAGAAACAATTCTGAGGGAAAGAAAATCAATATTATTAATGCAATTATGGAATAACCAACTAATTTTATTCTTAATCAGTCCAATCAGCTTTGATCATTTTTTAAAATTAAGTATAGAGTGAATATTTCTCCAATATCCTTGTGCATTTAACACAAAAGCATTAAATAAGCCTGTGCTTAAAAGAGAACAGCACTTGACTGCAGACTAGGTTCAGTGTAAATATTAAATTTTGTATTGTATGTTCATTGGTTGAAAAAGAGCTATTTCAGTTATTGAAAAAGTTGCAAAGTTCATGAAATATCTAAGTGAAGAGCAATCAGGTTGAGCTTCAGATTGACAGCTAGGTGTCTGTATTGCTAGGTCACGCAAAAATAAATAAAACAATATTTAAAAAATCCATAGGTGAAGACAAAAACAGACATGAATATATGCTGGGTTATCTTTATTTTATTCCATCTGCACTATTAAAATCTAAATCCAGAAGATAATAAATATCTAACATACAAAACGTCTCCTGAAGAAGGAAGTAGTTTATTAGAATACTGTTTTTCAGCCTTGCCTCCCAGCATAAAGCCCATAACATAGTTTCCCAACTGAGGTTTAAGCTCACTGGATACAATCTTGGTGACATGAACTCTGTTTTGCAATCCTTTTCTCATTTTTTACATAAAATCCCAAGTGGCTCAGCATATCCAAACATTAAGATGGCCTTTGAATACACATGCTCCGTGGCTGGAGTCGTTCGTGTTTTCCCGGATACCACTTGGGGTTCGGAAAACACTCCTTCATGGTGGTGGGGTTACTTCCTGCGGGACCCACGGTCATCAATCAGGACAGCAAGTGATACCCCCCACGGCGTCTGCAGCAGACATTCCCTGTTCAGAGGGCAGCAGGTGGGCTAGTTTCAGATGTTTTTAGGAACTGACACAAGGCGCAGAAACGTCCTTGGGAACAACTGATACTAGTGGGTTTATTTGTTTGAGTTGTTTTTGAAAATGACAATTATTTAATGTATTTGTAATAAAAAATTTACACCTTTACTTTACTGGGATTAACCAGATTTTTCAGGTTCTGTCGATTTTTTTAATTGATTGGTATTAGACTTGTAGAAAATAGAGATGACTTAAATAGAGTCTGTCTGACAAGACAAAGTTGATTTAAACAAGTGAAAAAGGCAACACATCATGTCTAATCAAATGAATTTCAAGAACAGGTGAGAAACAAACTTTATTTTTCAGTCTGGAAACTTTGGATTTCCAGTGAGCCTCACGGAGACCAATAAACCACAAATGGAGAAAATATATAACAATGACAAATTATTCTATGAATGCGTCACCGACTCATCCTGGAACTCACAGAAGAACCCAGAGTAACATCTAAAAATCTCAAGGCTTTACTTGTCTCAGTAAAAGTTGGTGTTCAGGATTCAACGCTAAGGAAGAGAGTGAGCAAAAATGATATCCTATGTACAGTTCCAAGCTCAAAACTACAGCAGCCCAAGAAGAAGCCCTGTCTCGTACATTGCCCAAAAAGAAAGAAAAAAAAACGCTGATACTCCTAGATTTTGGGGAAAATATTCTGTGGAGACTGAGGAGTCAAAGGTGGAGGTTTTTTGTAAAATGTGTGTATGGCCTAAAGTTGAAAAAGGCATCATACCTATAGCAAAACATGATGATGTTAGGGTCATGGTTGGGGCTGCTTTGTTCCTATCGGAGTTAGACGATTTGCTGCAATTGATGAATTTATGAATTCTGCTCTCTATGTGGTCATTGTTTTTATTTTGCAAGGCAGTCATCCAAAATCTAAACCATAAAGAAAGAGAAACCAGAAAGTGTTTTTAGAATTGTTGTCCAAGTCTGGCCCTAAATCTAATTGAAACTTTGGGATGAGCTCAAACAGGTCACTCATGTTCAAAAATCCTTCAATGTGGCAGATTTAAAATAATTCTGTAGAGAACATGGGGCCATATTTAAAAAATATATTAGTAGATATCGTCAATGTTTGATGGTAAAAGGTGGCAGAACTAGTTCTTAGATTTCCATCTGTCCGTCCGTCCGTCCGTCCATCCATCCATCCATCCATCCATCCATCCATCCATCCATCCATCCATCCATCCATCCATCCATCCATCCATCCATTTTCTTTACACCCTTGTCCCTAATGGGTTTGGGAGGTGCTGGTGCCTATCTCCAGCTACGTTCCGGGCGAGAGGCGGGGTTCACCCTGGACAGATCGCCAGTGTGTCGCAGGGCAACACAGACAAACAACCATGCACACACACACACTCTCACCTAGAGAGAATTTAGAAAGACCAATTAACCTGACAGTCATGTTTTTGGACTGTGGGAGGAAGCCGGAGTAGTTCTTAGATTTAAGAGTTAATTATTAGACCTCAAAAATGATTGGGAAAGAATTTCTACTTTAATAAAAGGAATCTTCTGTCAATAAATTATAAATATTTTGGTTATGTTTATTTACATTTAAATTTACTCCCAGATTATATCTTTTTCAATGCACTTGAACAGATTAAGAAGTACAATAAATGTGAAAATAGATAAAAGGGAACACTGGTAAGAAAAGAAATAGTTTGTTACCTGCTTTCCTCCTGACTTTCTCTGTCTTACCTTTTTGTGAAATTTTATTGTTTTTCAAAATAAACATTCTGGCTACCTGCCTGACTCCCAAGGTTGACCACGTATAAGCTAGGTTTCCTAAACATTTTCTACGTATCTTCACTGTCTTCACAGCAACATCTCCTTTGCAAATTATGAATAATTCATAATTTACACCTTCATTTTAGTGTCCTTTAGAACAGTCAGAATTTCAAGCGTGTGATTTTTAGAGTGGATTATTAGGTCCTTTCTTGCTTGTTAGCCATTTGTTGAAATATGAAGCAGCCATTAAATTGAGAGTGAGTTTTTTCACTATAATCTACAATTTCGTAAGGACAAGCAATCGAGCTTGTCCTTAAAATATGGCCTCGATTTAAATCCTGCTGCTTTATGATTTCCATGGTGTTGAGGCTGTTGCATTGGAAACTTTAGCTTGAAGTGATTCACAGATAACACAAGCTTGAACAGTATTTTGAAAAAAAAAAAAAGATTTCAGACTTGGACTTCTTGATCCTAATGGATATTATATTAAGCACTACTAATAATCTGTGATGCAGTGCAACGATGACAGAGGCTCCTTAAAAAGCAAGAACAGACTACATGTTATTCATCTGTGACAATCTATCACTGTCTGCCATGTATGCAGGAGGGATTGAGTGTTCTTAAAGGACCAAAGTTCATTTAATGTATTTGACACTTTGTTGGGTACAGTATGATTTAGGGTTATTTGTCTTATCTCTATATTTTCCCTTAAAGGGAAGACACTACCCCAGCCTGTCCACAAGTCATTCATTCACTCATCACTCTGCTTTTGTATGCCTCAAAGTCAACAAGAGAACATCCCAGGATAGGCTACACAAAAAGTCCATACAGGTCTGGGAAAATACAGAACTAGCAGAAAAAGAAAGAGAGTGGTAAATTGGCAAATTGTCAAGTTAAAAAAAAAAAAAAATACAATGTCAGCACTTCTACCCTTGTCTGAAATTTTAAATAAATTGACTTATCATGGAAACACTGTGCCTGGTAACAGGTCCAAAGCTGGAACATGAGTGAATAGTTGTTGTTGACATGAATGATATGGTTTTTGACAAGCATCTGCTGACGCAGCAGTAGCAGTTCTTGTGAAAATGCTACCTTGAATGGCTGTATGCAGGAAGAATCTCTATTAGCAGTCGATCTTACAGCAGTTTAGAAGAAGCCTCTGAAAATATTCTGTTGTATGTCAGTCTAAGGAAGAAGATGCAAAGTGTTTTCTGTAATGCTCTTGATTTTGTGAAGAATCCCTCTTTACACAATCATCAAAGAACAGAGCCATGCTTCTTTATCAGCAGCTGGGTGATAATGCAGGATACATATATAAGTGGGCCCTTTAACTAAGTAATAAATAGGAATCTTGAGACCATTGGTAAGGTTTGGTGCTTATCCCCATTATTTTAGGTTTATACACTGTGGGCAAAACCAGAAAGAACCCACTCCCTATTTTTTAAAATTACAATAAGCACATATCACTTTCTTTCATTCAGCTTCCTGACACAGTAGCATCTAAAAGACCTGTTTCAACTACTTCCACAATAATTCTACATGTAACAATTTAAACCAAGGAAGGATTAGATTTTTGATTAAAAAAGAAAAAAATAAAAGACATAAAATCATGACAGATACTCCTACTCCTGTTTTAGTTTGCAAATAACGCCTCCAAAATTTAGCCACCAAATCGGCACTGCAGCTCTTGTAATTCAATCACCACCACTTTTTTTTCCATCGACTGTCCACAGGATTTCCAAGCAGGCAGAGTTACAGCTCTGAAGTCTAGAGGATGATAAATGTCTCCCTCCCATGTTCTTACTTGCTCTGCCAGCTCACCACATCAACCAGATGCTCTGAAAGCAAAAGGGACAGAGACATGATGATGACATTTGGCTTTCTAAATGAAAACGTATCATTTAACATTTGCTCTCAGGAGATCTCGCCGCTGTTTTTGGTCCTCTGAGGATAACAGCAGCAGAGCAATGCAGAGCACAACCACAGGGTCATGTTGAATTGTAGAGCCCAGTTTTGATTATTATATACAGATGACTAAAGAGCATGAAATTATGTTTGCAAACACAATAAATTTAACTATTTGAAATCTCTGCTATGAAAGGAGGCATATTTTTGGAGTCTAGAAGGTTTAAAGTATTTTTTTGCATTTAAGTGCTTTTGCAGTTGTAGTTTGCAATTCTCCACTATCCACATACAGTTTCTATTGTGGAAAATCATGGTCCAATGTACAGTAAATGTATTATTTAGACTTGGTTTGGGATAGTGCAGAGGCAAGTGATTGTAGATAAATCTTTTCATTTGTGGAAATTACAGAATTAATGTTCAACCAAAACCTCCATGCGGGGCTTGTTTAAAATGTGCTAAAACATATAATACACAATTGAGTTCTGTTTCCAAGAAAATTGGTTCTGTGTTCAAACTATTTTTAGGTGACAGCATGAGGATAACTTTTCAGTAACAAGTGCGCATGGGGGCTGCACAGTGGCAGAGTTGGTAGCACTGTTGCCTTGCAGCAAGAAGGTCGATTCCCGGCCTTTGGGTCAATCTGCACATAGTTTCCATGTTCTCCCTGTGCATGTGTGGTTCTCGCCGCGTACTCCGGCTTCCTCCCACAGTCCAAAAACATGACTGTCAGGTTAATTGGTCTTTCTAAATTCTCCATAGGTGTGAGTGTGTGTGTGTGTGCATGGCTGTTTGTCCTACCTGTCTGGCGACCTGTCCAGGGCGTACCCCGCCTCTCGCCCGGAAATTTACCAGGAGATAGGCACCAGCACCCCTCCTAACTCCACAAGGGACAAGGGTGTTAGAAAAGTGTGCATGATGAACTATCTTACTTTCTGTGGGCTGCAGGAGGACAGTCCTCATTTGCAGATGCCATTTTGAACTGGGAAGCAAGGTGCTTGCATTTTCAGATATAAGAAAAGGTAACTAAGGGTTTTACTTAGTGTGTGTGTGTATATACTATCCCTCACAAATAAGATTGTTGATGAAATATTAATAAATATAAATAGACAGGTTTATGCTACTTCTGTCAACAAATTTTGTAAGAAGATCCACATGAGAGCAATGGAGAAATGTATTTCAGGTAATTAAAGCAGTGAGGGAGTCCATCTCTCAATACTTTGTGATTTCCTTTGCTTGTTGGCTTCCATTCATTCCAGCAAAAAGCCTAAAGCTTTTACACGGTTCCCTTTTTCTAACAAAATGTTAACTAATTTCCCAGATTATCTGGGCACTGGAACTATAAGCAAATATTTTCACTGTGGAAAAGCAAATACTGCTCTTGCTGAGGACTACTTTCAGTGGTGGGTGAACACTGAGTTTGAGTCCCAGAGAGTGTTAATGGCACTAAGGTGTTGTAAACAGATTCAAGGCAAAGCATAATAGAAAAATTACAAATAAGAAAACCTTCCACAGTGTTTGACGTTTTAATTGTGTTTTTAATATCATGTTATAATAAATGTAATTGACTAATCAAACTTATTACTCAAATTTGTGTTGGATCAATCCTTTGCTTTCTCTTTGGTAATTTTAAAATATCTATTTAGTAAGAAATAATAATAATGAAAAAACTAAAGTAATGTTGCTGCACAAGTGTGCAAAGCAATAATGGCTTTTTGACAATTATGTTATTATTTTCATTGTTTGGTTCCATAATTTAAATAATTGGATTAATTACACAGCCCTAATTTATAGTACATCTTTAAAATCCTGAATAAATGTCAGCTGTTGTAGTTGTACTGATTTGTTTCATGGTTGGATCCTGCACCGGAAGCCATTGTCTACAGAGAACTTCTAAAGCATGGGAGGGATCTCATTCATTTCCAAAGCACAAGACATACCAAGGAGCACGGTGATGGGAATCAGTATCAAGTAGCGAAAATATACTAAAACTGTCTAAATACCCAAAACTGAACATCCCTTCAAAACTTTGAAAAGACGAGAAGATAAGGGAAGCTGCCATAAGGCCTGTAACAACTTTAAACAAATTCTACAAAGCCAGGAAAAATCCTCCAAAGTCATTTAAGAATAATTGTCAAGATCCAATAAAGCCAAGATTGAACCATTTATCCATATTTCCAAGAAGTGATTTTGGCAAAAAAGAAATCCGCTGCACATCAACAAAAGATCCCCCTATTCAGAGTGAGGCATGGTGGTGGCAGCATCATGCTTTGTTGCTTTCTTCTTCAACAAGAACTGGGGCCTTAATCGAGGTTAAGAGACTTCCTTGTTGCTGCTTAATTTATTTGTGAGGATTCTCCAGTTTAAAAAAATAGCCTCCACCTGATATTAAAGCATGTAATCCCATAGATTTCTGCTGTTGTTTTTACTTTTCTGGAATTTACTCTCCCTTTGGACTCATGGCCAGTCATGTTTGGTTATTTTCATATTAACCCTGTATGTCATTTGGTCCGTGTTCTGTCACTGAACATTCCTCCCAGTGAAAGACTCTTGGTTCAGTTTCAGATTCGTGTTTTCGGCATGCCAAATTAGCAGCTCCCCTTTGGGTCAATGCTGTGTGCGAGTGCTGAGATGGGTGAGGCACGTTCAAATGAGAAGTACCAATAACAGCAGCATGCATGGTTCTCCACAACTGGCTGCACTTCGTGTTCTTCAAAGAGCCTCCTTTGCCCCCTCCATTGCACTTTGGTTTAGAGCTGAAAAAAAACATTGGGCTTCCTGGGCTTCCGTGTTATAGAATGTCCCAAACAACAATGTTGGTTGTTTAAACTTACTGACACTGTCAATATGGGAGCTTGGAAATCTATAGCATGTGTTATATTTAATCCCGGATATTGCACAAATTCAGAGGGTAGTGTAAGTTTATGTTGATGTACCAGCCTGTCCTGGTGATCACCCGACAAGTTCCTTAAAATCTGACAAGTGATAGGGGTTGGCAGCTCTCTCTGGCGCCTCTGCCACAAACGCTTAGGGAGTGGCAGCAGTGTCGCAAGGTCAAAAGGTTGATAAATGACTGTCATTTTTGTTTACGTTTCAGCCTTTGTTGCATTATCTCTAAATCTCACTGCACGGTGATGGTTTTTGTTCCTGGTCTGCATGTACACGTAAAGTATTCAACAGAGCAACAGGTTCTGCGTGCACTAGACCTATACCTGTGCAGGAAATGGTGCACTTTACGTTGCTTTATCTCATCTGAACACAGGTGATAAGCCTGTGGGTTGTTCTGCAAGACATATGCACAAAAAACTCAAGTCAGACTGTCAACTGAAATGCCTCACATTTTCACTGAAACAAGACAAAAACCTTGCAAAGTCACAAATTATCAGCAATATTTGAGTCCTTTAAGATGAACACCATTATTATACAATTAAAGCCTACGTGCCACATTTTTAAAGCAATTATTTTAAGCTTTTACCAAGTCAACATTTATCCGAATATTACCAATAGTACATTTTCTATTTTATGTGATCTTATCCACGGGAGTACAACACATCGGTTTGTCGTAAATTTTTTTTCATGGGAAAATGGAAAACAAAAAGCCTTTAACTTCTATGTAGCTCTTTCTGTAATGCTACCTGAGACAAACAAAAGCAGAGTGTCAGAGTGACAGAGGAATTGGTTGTCTTCTCCAAGTGTTTTCAGTTCTCCTAGCATGAATAGGTTGCCTCTATGCACATTAGGGCTATCTGTTACTGAATTCAGAAGGTTTCAGCCAGTATTTAAGTGGAATCTAAAGCTATCTGTCAAGTTAAATAAATAAATAAGCTTGTGGGTTGGCTGGGGTGTACAACAGGGCCCACTGTGGGGTAAAGGTTAGTTTCTGTCTATTAAAACACAGGATGCTGGATTTTTGCACCATCATGCCTCTACTTAAAAATTGTAGCAGACCCATTCCTATAACTTCCATTGTACATTAAACTCCAACGAGTATTTGTGAAACTGTCATGTCACTCAGAGGATTGAGTGGCAATCTTTAATATGGTCAGCGTGGGTCCCTGCCCAGGTCACAGAAGCAAAATAAAAATATATTATTTGTTAATTGTACCCCTATCAAACAATTTTTGACACCCATGTGCATGTCCAGTCCTTGAGGAGTTAGTGGGCGTCTCTATTGACTTTAAGACTAACCAGCTGATACCAATGGACTGCATGTGTACAATCCAAGAGCAAAAGCAAAGTAGTACATATAAAATGGAGCTTCTTATCATATATATAATAAGAAGCTCCATATATATATATATATATATATATACATGATATTTTCATGGGTAAAGTTTGAATGGTTATAATGACAGATAAAAGTTTGCTTGTGAATGAACTTATCTAAAGGCTTTACTTCTGTCATCATTCCTATGGTGGAGTGGGATTATTTTATCAGTAGCAACCCCTGCTGTTTCAAAAATGAACTGTGAAAATATATATAAGTATATACAAAGTTCTTCTGTTCATAGGCTGGATGAATGGAAGGTTAACTGCTATGGTTTTATCATTCCAGGTGTTCATGACAGTGTCCTCTGCAGGTACAGTAGCTTCTTATTACTTTCTTGTGAGAAAAGAAAACTTTCATGTTTCATGCATTCCAACAATGCTCTAAAGAGTGTGTAATTTTGAAGACTACGTTCGGTGGGGGAGGCAAATCATATTTTATTGAAAGCAGACCTGACTGAAACAGAGATTCACCGCAGTGCGGTCAGACTTCAAACCAAGTCATTACTTGCCCTTTTTCATGTTCAGACTGCTGCAAATCTCCAGTCCCTCAGAGCTGAGCAGAATAAAAAAGAAACAGACGCTTGCTGATTTTATTTTCACTTTTTAGGAGGCACTCGGTTAAATAATGGTGCACATATATGACTCCGAAGCTGACTGTTTAAAAGCAGAGATTTTTAGAGAAATAACAATTCAGATATCGGGTTTTTTTGGGGGTTTTTTTACCGGCCATTTAAAGTCTCAGTTCAGAATTGCTTCTAGTAATTTCACTTGTGAGTGATTGATGCAGAGTACTCTCAGAAGTAAATCCATCAGATCAAACCGAGGAGATAGGTTAGATTTCATCGTTAGAGTTAATCCATCAACAATGCCAGACCACTGAATAAAGCCAGAGTAAATGAGTGTGTTTGCACTGTCGTGGAGTAAATATTAGTTTGTCCAGATAATGCTATGGGCTGCCGAGAGTTGCCACATTGCTTAGGTTACACCAGCCTTCTGTTCTTTTTCTACCTGAAGAATGGCTCCTCACTCTTTATTCTTCTCAAAAGCAAAACACAGGTAGCCGTCTCAAGTGGCTGAAAGTTTTAGTTGATAATCCGGTCTGTCACTCAGAACGTCAGTAAGATTAATGGCAGGGAAACTCCTATCTGGCAAACATCCCACACATTTAAAACAGATAAGTAGTTCTGAAACTTACAACTGATGTACAAATTGCTTCTTTTTTGTGGTTATAGAACAGCAAAAAAATATGACTGCTTATTTTAATGATAACAATGAAAAACCTTTTCAAAGCTTTGTAAAATTACTTTAATGCATTTAAACGTTATGTGCCGAATGAGAGTTGGTATTTGAACTCTTCTTAATGGTGACTTGTATCAAAGAGAGTGAGAGGGAAAAGAGAGCCCTCTGCTGCTGAGTTCAGTCAACAAACTAAACTGAACCCTAACACTTTAGTGTAACAGTTTGGGTTTATGCTGTTCCAAAGCAAATTGTGGACGAAAAATAATTTAAATCATAGTGGGTTTTTTGAAGGCAAAACTTTTAGACAGATATAATTTGAATCAATCTAAATCAATTAAGGTTTTTAAAACACCAAGTCTGGCAGATTAGTGCTCGCTGATCAAACATGCATGTATATTTTATCATGACAATTTTCCCTGCCTTGTTGAAGAAAAGCATCCCCACAGCATGGTGCTGCCAACACCATGTTTCTTTGTGAGGATGGAGTGCTCACAGTGTTATTTTTTTGCATCCAGCCTTTTGCATCCAATACAGAAAAAATAATTTTCGTCTCATTTGACCAGAGCATTTTTTTTCAAAATGCTTGTATCCCTGCCATGATTTTTCTCAAACTGCAGAGGAGAGTTTATATAGGTTGCAACTGACTGCTTATCTAATTAACTTTGTCTTTGCTCTATCTGCTTGTTTAAGGGGACTGTCATGTCTTGGTAGGTGCTCGGTTGTGCCATTTCTTGGGATGAAGGATTGAAGATGTTCAAAGTTGGGAGTATTGTTTTATAGCATAGCCACATAACCTAAACTCCTCCACAGCTTGGTCCTTGACCCATCTTCTGAGTTCTTTGTCTTCATGATTCTCTTCATTTGTGTATATTCAATGATTATTATCATTGAATGTATTTCACAAAACAGTCACTGAAAACCCAGGGGGTATCTTTTTTACAAATTAAATAATTTCAGAAGGAGAAATGATAAACTGTGAAAACATTCAGTGGTGTGAATACTTTTTTCAGACACTGTACTGTGGCTATGTAAAAATTTAGCATATGAATTTCTTTTAGATAGTGGTAGCTTCAGGGAGCACGATTTCCATGTGGAGAAGAGCATGACTAATCTTGTATAGCTTAGCCTTGTTTTATTTATTTATTTATTTATTTATTTATTGCACCTGCAAGATATTTGATGTTTATTTGTTTTTGGACATGGAGCAATTGCACATGCGTGTGGGCATGCACAATGAGTGAAGATTCATCAGTGTCTTTATTTTACCTTCTAATACTTAAGGAGATCATGATATCATTCAAACTGTTAAAAATGAAGGAACTTAAAGTTCAGCACAGCCAGTCGCTACCAGGTGATCCCACTTTATTGACTGGCCCCAAAAACCCAGCTCTCACCTCAGAACCACTGATAACAATCTCTAATGAATAGGCGTGTGGAGCATAGGCAGATAGAGATCATTTTGCTGGGGTTCAGGTCTCAATAGCAATCAAGAAATTCCATCTTGAACATTTGGATGTCTTCCATAATGCCACACACTCTGAGATTGTTCTTGCAATGGACCAACACCAAAATAAAACCTGGCACCAATGACGCATTCTTGCCCGACTCAGCAGCTCCAAGTCTCAACAGTCCAGTCCCCCCCTCCACCCCTACTGGCAAACTCAGCTCCAGGAATTATCCACTGATGTGAACGCTGACTCTTTGTTGGCGCACTCTGATCTTAGAGGGAGATAAGGTGATGCTAACTGCTTCATAAAAAGTGGGATGACAGGGCTGGTAAATTAAAGCACTAGCACAGCTCCCTGTGAGTGAGTCTGAAAGACCCAAATTGAGCCATTTCCCCAATCCCAAGGGAGAGTCCTTATCTCCTGCAATATTCCAGAGTAGACTGTGTATAATTTGCAAAATACTATGCTGATACTACAAATGAGGTTTAATAGCTGTTGGGGCCCTGTTCGGCTTTGTAATGTACATTTGTGAGCTTTGATAACTAGCAGAAATATTTTGTCTTTAACAAACACACACATAGGGACAGGCAGAGGAAATAAATCAAGCCACCAGTCAGAGGGTGTCTGCTGTCATGCTCTACTGTTATTTGTGGGGTTACTCATCTTGTTCCATCAAAGCAATTACACGTAAACAGCACAAGTAAACTGGTCTGTTTTATCTTGTCCCTGCAGGGCAGATGAGGACTGTAATTAATCAAGGATGAGTATGACAGACTGTCAGCCCTAATATGGCATGTTGAAACACCTAGAGAACTGTTTGCTTTCCTAGCCCAGCCTACACCTGGAAAAGGATGTGGTAAATTATGAGTTTTCACTGTAATCATGGCTGTTTCTGTCAGCATAGCAGTCAATCTTGTCAGCAAATTAAGCTTCATACTTTCAGTAGCATCTGTCTTGTGCCTGATGTTAAAACAGGTGAAATTAAAAGATTAGATTGAAAGGATATTTGTGTTTAACTTTTAAACATTGTCCTGGGAGACAAACTGCAGTTTGAGGCTGACTTTGTCAGCACATTTCAACCAAGGTATTCAAACTGTTTTGATCTTGGTGATTTGAGAATCCCCTGAATGCTGCTTTGTTTTGTTATAATTTTTTATAGTTGTAGCAACATTTATTCCTATAATTCAGTATGTTTTGCATGTGAGTATTTCTGTCTCTTAAAAATGTGTGCAATTTTCAACAGATCATAGCTCCAACCTCTCTTAAACACTGAGAGGATGCTTTGAAGAAATTGTGTTTAATTACATACAATAGTACAGTTACCTGCTTTTTCAGCTCTGCTGCTTTAAACAGAAAATCTATGATCAACTTAGAAATATTTGAGATGAAGGGTTATTTACATAACAATGAGGTTGGTTAGTTGGCTTTGCAGAAGGTTGAACACAACCTCATGATTCAAAGCAGAGTTCCAGTCAGACCCTCAGTGTACTTTATTTATGCATACGGCTATTTTTAAGCATCCATTTTCTTTTGTATAAGATACCATCGCTGAAAAACAAACAATCCCTTGGAGCCCCAACTATTACGCCTTGTGCTCTTTCAAGTTTTCACTTAAATCACAAGACATTATTTTTCCTACCTTTTGCCATCCTTAGCTACCACTACCTGGTCTGAAGCTTTATTTTAAGAAGCTCTATATTTAATAAAGAATTTCTTTGTCTTCTTTTTATTTTGATCACTGTTAAATATAGAACAAACAATTTAAACAACTTATTTGTTTTCTCTAATGTAAGTGCATAGAAAACGTTCTGAACTGTGGTTTCTGAGATGAGAATTCTGTGTACAGTTATAACACCAGTCCATGTATATTTGTATTAGACTTGATGCATATTCACATTGTTTTTACAGATATATCTAAGTCTGACAAATTTATATGGTCCAAGATTAAGTTAAAAAAAAAGATTTTTCCATATACTCACATGAAGTATTGAGCAGGAGAATGTGTTTAAAATTAACAATGCTTTAATAATAACATTTGATATAACATCTCTCTATCACTACTAGGTAATAGAGAGACACCTGCCCCATTGCTTGTTTCAAATCAGCCTGCAAGTCATGTGATCTAGGTGAATAAAAGATTCAAGTTTGGCTGATCTAGCTTACAGAAGAAGTTTCCTGTATAGAAAACTTTCAAAATCATTCAGATCCATTTTAGTTTAATGGATCTAAAACTGTGGCACGAAATACGATCACAGCCAAATTATCCATTCAGAAAAAAACTCATTGAACTTCCATGAGACCGGAGATAGAGCTGAGCAAACACATTCCCATCCGCTAGTGAAAATGGATCCGCTGTTGACCTGTCCAGCCACACTAAAAGCCATTCCCGGGTGCTCAGGTGTGTTACCCTCCTCCAGTCTGAAATCTCTTAGCTAAATATTGTGAGTGTCCCTCTTTGGAGAGAAAATCTGTGTGTTTACCTTCAGATCCAAGGGATTAAGGAATCAACACACCTTGCAGGTGGGGGGAAAAACTGCTTAGAATGACAAAGGCATCCTTAGTGCTTATCACCATTTAGGAAAAGATGCATTTTATAATATACAATATTTAATAAACATCAAAATCTAAGCAGTTTGTGATTGCTTATATGTTTAAGGCAAAACAAAACAAAAAATACTTTAAGAAATTATTGTTGATAACAAAATTAGTGATACCAAATTTATTGATAGAATTTAACAATTCTCACGAATTGTATTTAACTAAAATAAAATAAAATAAGAATAAAATAAAAAGGTTTATTTTATTCTTACTTTACTCAGATTATCCTAGAACTTTTAGTTAGGAATATGTTATGTTCCTGACACAGAGGCATTTTTTCTCTTAGCAACACTTCAAAATAAGAATGACAAAAGAACAGATGGTTTGAATTAATATTGTGTGTTACTTGTAATAAGTTATAAGCTAACTATTAGAAAATAGCAAGTCATCTAAACTTGCCAATGCCAACATTCAAAGGGAATAAAAGCAATAAAAATGTTGTTGGTTGAAGACAACTGCAACACTGAAGAGTTGTGGTTGATTGTTAACTTTACCTAAAACTTCCTTATGCAATTTAAAGCACCCCCAAGCATTAATGGGTCTCTTGGTAGTTCCCACTATGAAGGGTACTTTTTAAAATGATTTTTGAAAGTTAATTAATCTTTTACTGTGTTGCAAATGCTACTAAAAGATTCTGCAGCTCACTAATTTGTAAGAAAATGTAAATTTTTATCCCTTGAATTATTATTTTTTTCTTCTGGTACAAATTTGTAATGGAACAGAAGATACTCCATCTATTAAGATAATATATTCATCTATTACCTCAGGTCATGAAACCACTACTCACTTAATCTTGTCTATATATCCAGGCAGACCAGCCATGAAATTATCCATTATTCATTCAGAAAAAAACGACAAGACTGGATGGGATTCCGAATAAATCTAAAAGTTATGTGCAGTAAATGGAATGGTAAAAGAGTTAAGAGAGTTAAGAGTGACATCTTGAGGTCTTAAAGTTTTCATAAGCTATATTACAGTTTTTGTATACATCTTTCGCAGTCGATAGAGTAAAAGATAACATAAAGAAATGCATGATAAGATGATATTTTTTTCACTAATAAGGTTTCAGAACCAGTATTTAAATTTTCTGAAACAGGCTACATCATTTACTCCAATATTATCCTGTGAGTTATTACTGCTGGCCTGCACTTCAGTGATGCTCAGTGAACCAGATGTGAGTGAAGATCCTTCTCTGTGGCTACCATAGAGAAGCATCAGCCAAAATGAGACTTAGAAGAAACTTCAACATGTCAGCAAGTCTTCATATCACTTATTTTCCGCTGGTTGAGATGGATGCGGTGTAGATGACTGCCGATGATTTTCAGAAATTGTTCCACAGAAAGTTGCTTAACATGATCTGTCATGTGCACGGCTTGTTTATGGCAACAGCTGGTAGAAAACTTCATTTCAGATCAGTGATTGCGTGAAGAGATTTGAAGGTATATATTGTGTTTTGATTACAAATTAAAACTGCTGGAGGTAAAAGCCACCCAAGGGAGAACATTCTTCTTCTTGACCAATACAAAAACCTGTCAAATGTGCTTTCTCAAATCTCAACAAATCTGAATGGGCTCTCTTCCAACTGATTGTGCAAGGATTGTCCTACATGAGGGCACATTGACTGTGTGCAGTGAAGGGAAGTATCTTAATCTAGCAGACATCCACATGGGTGGTAAAAGGAGGAAGATTGAAATGGTATCCAGATTTCCTTTGCTTGCAAAGAATTAAACAAGCAAATGGAGAGTTTTGTGTCATGTCAAAAATTATTTCTTGTCAGCACACCACTGTTACTTCCTTGTGCAAAACATTTTCTTTAATGCAGTCATCCTGATTGTGCTTCAGCTGTCTACCAGACAATGCAGCAGTGGATCCTCGCTAACCTTGACATCTGTCTCCATGGGGAAAGCACAACAGTCTGCTTATTTCCAGCCAGTGACCCTTAATGCCAGGTTGAAGCAGATGGAAAGTGTCTGCTCTTATCCACTGCCCCTCCAGAGGTGGCAGATCAAGAAGACATGTTAGCGCTTATCTCTTCACCTGATATCATCTCCCCTGTCCAAGCGAAGGATTTGTCTCAAGATATATGACCTGATTAAACTTGCAAGGACCAACTAAATGCTGAAAAGCTAGTCAGCACAGTCGGAGAGCGAGATTTTTAGTCACTTGAATCTATATTCCAAAAAGGAACAGGTAAATGTAGTAAAGAAAAGCATGGCTTTACTGAAGCAGTACTTTTATTTTAATAGTACAAGCAAGTAAGGCAATGATAATAATAGCAATGACCAAGCACACTGCTCAAATTTGTTGGAACACTTCAAGCGGTCACTGTTGTGCTGCAGATTCTTTCCTTTACTCTTGTGGTGAGCTCTTTTTTTCCAAGGACATTTTGCCTAATCCACCTCAGCTGCCTTCACTCAGAACTGGTAAAAGAAGCCTGTGAGACTGGTTCTCATAAAACATAAATATCTGTTAAGGCTCTGGGTTATGATCTACTTTAATGAAATGATGATTAACATTTCCTTACTGCCGCTCCCTGTTCTGGGATGTTTTGTTTTCCAACGTTATCACTACTACTAACATTTCTTGATCAAAAGAGAACGACAGGAAAGACTTCATGAGAAAATCTCACGATATCAAAATTTTCATTATTTTGAGTGGGATATATCATGTTATAGAACCTGAAAACCTAAAATATTCTGAAAGTATGAAAATTATATTTTATCTGCCTTTCCACACACTTTCCATACATTGGTGCTTTTCATTGGGTGAGAGGCCCGGTACCAGATCCTTTGTTTTGAATTACTGTTTTAGCTACATGCAGCCATTCTTCACTGTTGGGAACCACAGGTAGGCTGGGCTCACTAAGAAATGCTTCTTAAATAACCTTTGTACTCGACAACAAGACATTTTCAAATGGCTTGTTGCTGAAAAAGTGCTATAAAGATAAAACTTATTTTTCTTCCAAACTACTGTTGTCATACAAAATGTGTTCTGACTTCATTCTCCTCACTGGATAAATCACCGTGCAAATCTTAACTTTATGAACTCAAATTAAAACTACAGACTTTGTCCTAGGTGACTACTGGACTACATGTTGATGCCAGAGTTTGGACATGGAAAAAAATATTTAATTATAATGAGCTACAAGCCTGAATACAGGTGAATATGAAAAGCTGTAAACTTGATAATAGATTACCTTTATGGAGTTATTCTGCAATATAAAGCAATGAATAAGCCATTGTGACTTGTCTTATTCATGTCCTGACCGTATGGACAAGTTTGCTCTTTTGTACTAATTCAGTCGGGGTGTTTGCCATTTCCTCCAGGATGTTGGGTATACAACAGATGAATACGCAGTATGAGTTGCAGCTAAGTTTCAGCCAAGTCTGCAGTGTGTGTGTGTGTGTGTGTGTGTGTGTGTTGGACTGATAGTTGCATTTCTGGAGACCACACATGTTCCCTAAGAATGTCTAAATCTCTGTACTGTCCTCCGTCTTTGTCTGAGTGTCTCTCTTGGGGATGAGGGTTATAAGTTCAATACCAGCAGGGGACAAACATGTGGCATTGAGCTCATCACTAGCTTTCAGCATCTTGTTGTCTTTTATCTCACACAGCTACGATTGTGCACTTTCACAATCTCAAACACTCTGAGGTGATAATTATCTAAATCGTTGTGCATCTACTCTACATTTGACAATTTCTTTAAATTCAGACTATTGACTGCAGAAAAACACACTAAAAAATCTAACAAATTGTTTATCATCTCAGGGGAGTTCAGCACCTGTGAAAAAAGAAAGTCAGCAGTGTGTGAAATGGTCACCGATGGTAACCAACAACAGTTACCCCAAGTCAGTTTTATTGCTGCACAAACGTACAGATAAACAAATAATTTAATCAACTTTGTAACTATTGCTGAACAAGTAGGCTCATCCCAGTCACTCCAGTCTCCCAGTTATAAATGAGTTTGTCATACCACCTTGGTTGGCCATAAATGACCTCACCAGACATGCGGCTGTAGTAAACTGAACTAGTAGGAATGTAGAGGAAGAAAAACACTGCCTGCAGCGAATATGGCCGCTGAAAAGGAACGCGCTGGTTGCTGCTGAAAAACATAAATCTTGCTTTGATAAATCTCAGTGGATGGTTGTCACTTTACATGTGGAGTAACTGAGACCTGATCAGGTATGTGGTGAAAGGGCAACACAGTCTCTGTACATCTGCAGTTATGGAGGAAAAGCCTGTCTACTGTGCAAAGAGACTTCCATATGCACTTGTACCTTCTGTGGCCATTTAACCTGGAACAGATGTCATCAATAAATAACAATGACCCATGGAGACATTCCTGTATGTGATTGAGACCTTCTTTTGTGCATCATGCTAGACTGGCTGTTCTAGCTGGTCAACACCTGACCAAACTGCAAGATTTTTATATGTAATCCAGGGGACGTTTGAGGAACAGTGATAACTTTAAAAACTCAGAGGGAAAAGGTCCAGCTTTACTTGCACACATTAGCTGCTCCCCAGGGAGCTGTGTGAGACCAGCTACAGTCTGCCTCTTGTTATAAGGTCGGCTACCAAGTTATGTTTTACATATCCATTTTAATCTTTCAGCAAATATTAAGTAGTGATTTACATCTCCTCCTGTGATTCATTGCAGCATGGCCTTTGTTTTTTTGTTTGTCTTTAAAAGCATGACTGGTCGAAAGATGTATTATTTCCAATGTAACATTTGTAACAACGAAGGGATATTTCAAAAGAGTCTACTTAAGAATATAAGAGAGGAAATACCTATGTTGAAATCCTGGCTTGATTGAAATAAACAAAGAGTTAACTTGAAAGACAAAAAATATGAGGCGTTTCGAAATCAAAAACTAAGACTGACATACAACTGGATTGGCAATTGCATTTCAAAAAGTTAGAAAATCATCAAAATGTTTATTTATTTTAAGCAAAAAAGTAAACTCATATATTACAAGCATTCAAATGTTGTCTGTTTTTTTTAATTTTTTTTTTATAATAGATTACAGGTAATAAACACCAGCATTTCTGTTAGAAAAATTGAATAAGTCATAGAATTAAAACAGACTTTTTATTTCCATGCTTAAAATTTAGCTCTTAAATTTTTAAAAATATTTCTTTGAAAGACAGATGTATGTTATTATTATGTGTATGTAGTTATAAAATAAAGTGAACCAGAACATGTTGTCCACTGTCACACAAACAAACCTTGATTTTAGCATAATTTCCCCATCCATCTTCTCTTTAGTGCATTCTCTTGGTTCTCATACTTTTTGTTTGTAATCAAATCCAGCTATCAGTTTTATTAATTCTTTGATCCTGCAACATGTTTGAAGCCAGAAGTTGGATAAATGCATGACAGGGTCACTGGGAAGTCCTTAGTGAAGGATGGATTGTGACGCTCACTGAGCTGCATCTGATAAACGAAACAAATGAAGCATTTCAAAGGACACAAACTCCAAAATGAAGTGACTTCCACTCCTCTCTTTTTCTTCTCTGACCATGCATGAGATTAAAGACATGTTCACATGCCATCACCCAGTGTCCAGGTTGAATATGGCAGAATAATCTATCCAATATGGTAAATGTTTGTTTTGTAGTGGGACCCAAAAAAACTGGAACAATATTTACGGAGAGAATAGCAGCCAAATACTCTGCCTCTTTCCCAGATGCTACTGCTCCCTCATTTGTCTTCTATTCTCTTGAGCAAAATGTAGACAAGGAAACTAATGTGTATGGACATTTTCTCTGTTATTTTAAGCTTTTCACAGAAGCTCTTAAAAATAATCTCCTAAATGTATTTTGCTTTCATTCGAACCCAGAAAGTCTACATCATGGTTAGGCTCTCCTGGATAGCGTCTAAATGTTCATGTTTTAGGGAATGCAAATGTTTAATGTGCTTTCACTTGATTTGCTCAACCAGAAGAAAAAAAAACAAAAAAACACTTTTGCTACATTATGTCATGAGCAACAACTTCATTAAAAAGATCTAAAAGTTTCTATGAAAATTCTTGGCATACTTGGTGATTCAGAGCATTGCATGCTAAAATGGGGAAATCTTGGTGGTCCTTTGTTGGTCGTCATTAAAGCTGCATTATTTTTTTTTCTATTGACCCTTAAAAATGGCTACAGCACCAAGATGCCTTCCCTCAGAAATAGCAGCTGTGGTAGTTCAGCAGCAGGAAACAGCTGTCAGAAGCAAGTCCAGTGTCTGACTCTTCAGGTCTATGTCTGGATTTCTATACAGGTTGTTATACTTGTTTTGAGAAAGTGCTTGATTTTTGACATGACGCCCTGCAGTCAATGAGTTAGGCTACATATAGAGCGAGATGCTTTAAATGTGAGTGTGTTTAACTGAATGATAGTAGTTTAGGCAAAATGTCATGGCAGGTTTTTTTGTAATTTGCTTACAATTCAAAGTTAAAAGGGCATTTATTATCATTTATGAGAGCAGAAGGTACCTGTGTATACTTTTGAAAGTTCCCCAAGATTCACATGTATGTCTATTTTAATTTAGCAAGAACTTTTCCTACAAAAGGTGAACATTTATTCAGAATCGGTCAAAAGGTATACATTACATTATTATTACGGTTGAAAACATTCAAAGAAAACAGAGACTTAACTGGTCAGATGTATCCGCACCTTTAAAAGAGTAATTTTTCCTTTTTGATTTTTGTTACATTGTTCCTGCTTCATTTGTATGATCAGTTCCTTCTTATCAGTCCTCTGTTCCTTCTGTAATGTATACAGTATGTTCTTGTTGATAGGTTTTGCTGGTTTGACCAATACGCGAAACCCCCACTTGTGCATTGTAATCGTCTTTAGTTCTATTTGAAGTTTAGCTGTTTGACCTGTCTGCTTCCAGACAGCAGTCTGCATTTGGCTTCTCCATCATCACACAACAATCGAGGCAACAATTGCAGCACTAGAAGCCAGTGTAAACAGGCTGAGGCGCGGGAAATTTGATCCCTATTTAAATATATTACTCAGTAACTACAAGCCACCCGAAATAATTATTATTTGAGGCATTTCATGAGCTTGAGTATTTCAATCTATAGTTTTAAGCAACAATGACTACCAGATTTGTTAATCTAGTAACTACTCCCCTGACCTCCAGAACCTTGTCCTTCTTTGAAAAATAGCATACTCAGCCAGAAAGACTTAAGTCAGAGTAGATAAAGATCATCTCTGAATGTCTTAAATGTTCAGTGGAGTTTAAGTTGGCATCTCTAACATGGGGCATCAGAGTAAAAGGCGCTAATTATAAATGATTGTTACACTTTTAGAATTTTGCTGCTTTAATAGCAAAAATTATGTGACAGTTTCCTGCTATTTCACAATTCTGTGCTATTGTGTGTTGGTCTGTCGCATATAATCTATTGAAAAATACAAATTTTTTTTTTTTTCAAAGCAGTATGAATAAAATTTTAAAATCTCACTGTCAGAACTGAAAAAAATTCTAGGTCTTTAACATTAAATCCACATACATATTAATATTTCTGGTCTTTTTTTATAAGCTTTTTTTGGTATTATTTCTGGCACACATAAGGTGTAATCAGTCAGTCTGTCTCTGTAGGATTACCTGTCTCATTCTTAACTAAGCCGTCAAAGAAAAACACCCATCTAAACACGACAGAGATCCTTTATGTGTAAAGGCGAAGTCCTAATGAGAGCTGAAAATCAGACGCTCGTGTAATCGGACACTGTACTGTACACAGTAAAGCTTCTCTAACTCCTTCTCCTCTGAACAACTTCAGATCAAATGTTTGCAGAAGGTTATAAAAATTCCTCACCTTCAGTTAAATTTATTGGAGCACTCATTAGCTAAAATAAAACAGATTAATGCATGAGCAATTAAATGTGACCTGTAGTCCTAATAGTAAAGTAGAAACCTCTTAGGCAAAGTTCAATTTTAACTCATTTACAGGGGAAAAAAAACAACTTTTCACACATTTGTAACATTACTCCAAAAATTCTTCACACTATTGTACATTTAACGAATCTTATCTTCAAATTTCCACTTCAAGTTTCTTGAGATAAAATGAAAGTCTTTATGTTCAGATGGAAATGTTTAGTATTGAAGCTTTAGGTGTTGGTGCAAGATTTTTCTGTTGATCTTGAGTGTTAGTCCACATCATGCTGTCCCGCAGGGATGGCGTATTAGTTCAGAGAAAAAGGAAGCCACTGCCTCATTAGACTGCTAATTTTAGGCACCAGGAAAAGATGTTTGGAAACTTTTGGCCCAGATTCCAAGTGCTGGAGTGGTACCCACACTGCTCTGTGGGACCCACGGGACAGGCAGGGGTGATTTTGGTGCTTGAGCAAGCTCAAAGAAGCAATTTGCAACATATACAGTGAGACTTCAAAAGTGTCTTATCAAGGTCCGGCATCAAACATGAATGATTCCATATGAAATAGCAACTTTCTGTTTACTGTAATTAGGGGAATATTTTTCCATTAGGGAAGTAAAAATAAATTAGCATGATTTTGGTTGAGAGGCTGACGCACATTTTCTTCCCTCTTCTAAAATAATTCTAAGGTTTTAGCTTACACATTGGCTGACACATAATATTCTCATACATTTTACTTTTAGTCTTAGCACCTTGAAGTCACATGCAAAACCTCTTAGAAGCACCAGCAGGATTGCCTATTTACGATGTTTTCACTACAACTTCAGTGGGATATTTATTAAGCTGTGCCAAACTGTTCAAGTTTTTCTAAAGGTGAACATATAACCATGTATAATAAATTAATTCCACCTTAAAAAAAATACTTGCGGCATGTTGTTTTACTCAGTCATCCATTTATAGAGTGTTACAAGAGCATAAAAAACTTGAAAAGCAAGAAGAAGTCTTAAATCCTGGCGTCGGCTCTGTGTTGTCCATAAACCTGGCAGGAGCTGTGGGGAAGGATGAGAAGGCAAACCTACCAGACTCCTAACAAATGATGGTTGATTAATTGCAGATGAATCCAATGACCCACATAAAGTCCTCAATCAGAGCTGCTGGCACCAGCCCTCCTATAAGTGTCTGTGATGGTTATTAAAAGGATCATTTTGTTCTGTTTTTTAATTTTGTTTATGTGATGAACTTACAAGTGATCATTATCTTGTAGACCAGAGGTTCTCAAATCCAGAACTCAAAGGCTGGTGTGCAGCAACTTTTAGATGTGTCCCTGGTCCAACACACCTGAATAGAAGGCCTGAAATACCTCATTGGTATGCACTCAAGTTCTACAGAGTCCTACTAGTGACCTGATTGTTTGACTCAGTTGTGCAGAAGCAGAGACACATCTGAAAGTTGCAGACACAGACAGTTGAGGTCTGTCTTTGAAGACCCCTGTTGTAGATAGTGGTCAGTGCTCTCCAAGTTTTGAAAAGTACAGATAATTCTTGACAAGCCAAGTTATACATAACTGAAATCAGATATTTACAAACACAATAGATAAACACGCTAAATTAGAATAATTATTATCTGTTTTAAGTCAGTTTGGAAATTATCTTTGCTAAATGCCAGAATAAAGAAAAAAACATTCTTTTACAGATTTAGTTATTACTTTATTCTGTTTTGGAGGTTTACATGTACTAAAATCACTGTGCCTTTAAATAATTGTGGAAAGACCTGATAATGATGATTTTGTAAGCTTCTTTTTCTCAACACTTGAATTAAATCAATGAACACCTGAGGATGCATTTTAAAGCAAGTCAAATACACTGCTTCCTTAAGTGAAGTCAAGATTAGTCCTGAAATCATGAGTGATGTCCAGATTTCAGGACGAATACTTAGGACCTTCACATCTCTGGTTTATCCTCTGGTACGATTTCCAGATGGCTGAAGGTGCAACATTTATCTGGATAATGAATTTTATTCAAATATAGACTGTATAGGACTGTGCAGTTATTACAACTTTTAGGAGGGAGACAGTTCTGTCTCCAAAAGAATAATATGTTTTGGAGGGAACCGTGTGCATGTACCCCACAATACAACCAAACGGCATTGTGACAATGTTGTTTGAAGCTTGTGAGATAGTGTCATAATCCACAGTATTACTCCTGCACCTACATGGGCTAAAAGGCCACTAAGACCAGAAGATGTCACTACCCTGAGACCATGTTTTGGACTGGTTCAGTAAAAGATCTGTTCAGCTCTGTTAAAAAATTGTGTGTCCATCTCTAAAAGGTAAATAACTTGTACTTCATACCACTTTATCAAGCCCAGAGAACCCCAAAGTGCTTCACACTACATTCAGTCCTTTACACACACATTCACACACTAAGCTACTACATTGTAGCAACGGCTACCTTGGGGCAGCTGGGTCTAAGATAGGTAAGGCTGACATGCACTGGTGCCACCTTGCCATCTGACCACCACCAGCAGTTAAGGCGGGTGAAGAGTCTTGCCCAATGACACAATGGAGATAGACAGAACAGGGGTTAGAACCTGCAACCCACTGATTACAGAACACACTATTACTACTGTCACCTTCACTGCATGTGTTCAAGGAAGGTTAAGATAAATCTAATATGTCATGGCATACAACGACTCTGATGAAGACCAAGCATAAACCTTACACTCTGGTCAGTACTAGTTTTATGAAAGCATTTTAAATGTATTTATTTTTACCTATAATGTATTGGTTGTGTATGATCATTTGTATGACAATTTGCTTTTTGCACACAAGGACCTTTCTTTCTGAAAATAAGAAGCCAATACATGACATAGAGAAACGAAAGTGAAGATGTCTTTGCAATATTGTATTGTGTTTTGAATGAAAGGTCTTCTGTGAATTTATGCATCATGGCTGTTTTGCATTAAGTGAGTCACTCAATGTGGGTCAGTCATCAGTTGCATTTTGCAAAAAAAAAAGTCAAACTTTTCATCTTTTGTTTTCTTCTAAAGACTTCTTGTCCATTTGGGGAAATTCAAGAGTAAATCGGCAAAATTAGAGAAAGGAAAACTCAATAAATGCACTTTTAACAATGGTGTTGTGTAAGTCCACAGGTATCTCAAAGCTTTATAGACGTCCAGGAGCCAGAATCCTATCTGTGGGAAATCGTTGAACTAACCACTTTAAAAGAAAATAAACTACTTAGAATCATTGTGAAAATACACAATGTGACCTAATCTGGTACTTCCCTGAAACAGCGAAAAGCAAAGTGTTTGTTGTTCTGCTAAAACATTCATTTGGTGCACTGTACATTAGAGTATACTGCCCCTGCCCAGTAGTGCCAGACCACCCACTCACACAGAGCTGAAACACAGTCAAGAACAAGCCATTAAACCATGTCCCCAGGTCAATCAAGATCAGACTTATTAAAGTTGTGAAACAGAGGAAGGAGACCTCCAGTCATTCTGTCTGACCATTGGTTATTGCATGTTTCTGCACTCTAAAAACACAGCTACCCAATTTATCACTGTCATTTGTCTATTGTTTTGAGAACTAGATAGAAATGGGTTTAACAAGACCAAAAAATTGTCTGCTTTTCTTTGCTTTTTATCACATGCCTTCTAAATGAGAAAAAATACCCAGATGAAGATATTTTCTCCCTCATTGAAGAAATTGCCAACATAAACAAGCCTAATTTTTACTCTTGCAAGTTTTGTAAGACTAAACTTTCTACTTCCCTTGCCTTATGATCCTATTGCCTTGTGGTCAGTGTACATCCTGTCAGTTGCGGGCATTGCTTCCCACAGAGTGCAGCTTTCTTGGAAACCAGCAAACCATAATGTTTGAAAGTAGCTACTGAGGAAAGAGTAGATTTATTTGCAAAAACTGTATTTCAGACTGCATATAAAATCAATCGTGCATGAAATTACTGTTTCTGTCATGATCTGCACATATTTTTCAAACACATAAAGTGGTTATGGTTAAATACATAGTGCTAAAATCAAGGTAAATATACTTTTTGCCAGTCAGACTCTGCACGTGCAGCTCTGCTCGGCATTCTTTTGTGTCCACTATCTCCTACATCTCCACCACATGTATCTGTGCGACTGCAGCAAATATGAGAGTTTTTTTGTCTTTGGTTTCTTTGTTGGTGAATGCTTTGGCTACCTTGTGTGACTGAAAATATTTCTGGAAAATTTATGGGAGATGCAGCAGAGTAATGAGCTCCTTCTACACATGTTTTCTGTGTGCACAATTCTTCTGCGTGGTAGGCTTGCATAGCAAAGTTCCATGAAGTCAAACTGAGGAGTACTGTTTGGTAGGTATACTTGCACACCTCCACATATTTACTTTGTCTTATTAAAAAAAAAATAAAATAAATTTAATCATTACTTATACTGACAATATCTACACGAAAGTCATAATACATGTTTACAGATTCAACAATGACTGCTTGATGAATAATAAATTACTGGGTTGAATGGACATCAAGGTGGCATTCACAGCCCACAAAGACACGGGTGGAATGTTTCCTCTGTTTTGCTTTTCAGCGCCCTGAACAGACGTCATTTTAACTATTGGGCTGATTTTCACACAGATAGCAAGACAATGTTTGCATACCTGACTCTCTCTGTGAGACTACTGGCTAATTGGCATCAAAGCAAGAATGGAAGGGTTGGCATTTTTTTCTTTCCAAACGGTGCAGGCTAGCACAGGTGAAGCAGAGTTCATGACGTCACAGTAGCCACTCAGCCTGTCCAACTGGTGAGGAGTTCACATGACATGAGACAAGCCACAGCATTCATATACATGAAGATATCTGAGAGAGACCTGACCACGTCAAGAAGATGGCTGAAATATATTCTATGGTTCTTTAGCAAAAGAAAATGCTCATAAACCACACAGCTAAAGGCTTTTATTTGAAAAGAGGAAAACTTTCAAGGGAAGTCAAAAGCATAAGTGGGGAACCAATCAAAGCAGTATGTCACCAAATCATAGCCTTACTGCTTCTGTTTTAAAGGATTTTGAATGATGGATGAGCTACACAGTAACCAGTTTTTTTTAGTTGTTTTTATTGCTTTCTTTGAAGAAGGATTTTTTTTTTTTCTGGCAGTAGCTAAGACCATAAATAGGTGCCAATTTGAGACTTGGTTCTCTCAACATAGTGAACTGTGGGTGGCTTTTTCAATGCGTAGTTTGCAAAAATACACTGAGGAACATGTTGTGTGCCCATATTTGGGTTTTTAAAATCCTTTCACTTTCTTTTTCTTGCCCTCTCTTTGTAAATTGTATGTATTAATTCAAACCCTTGTCATTTACATTTTGTTATTTTCACATAATCCTTTTACAAACTAGTAGTCTAACATAGTAGCAAATCTGTCATTTTTGTTGCATGCTTTATGACTTCCCACAAGAATTCATTTTTCAATATTTAGCACATCCGAATCAGCATAATGCAAAGGTTTAAAGTGAAATACAAGGAAAAAAACATTGACATGACAGTTGTTCTTAATATCTATTGCAAATAAAATACATGCACTCACTAACCAAAATCTGTTAAGCAGTAAGTAAAACACAAAAGAGGAATTGCTACTGTGTTGATGATTTGCATCAAATTGTCCCAAACAACACAAGTGCTTTTAAGGATGTTTGTGTCTACGACTTGAAGCCAACCTTGCATTTCTGTGTCTTGTGTTTGAGCATGTGGTTTCAAGTCAATATAATTCCAGTACAACCTAATTATTCACTCTGGTTCCTATTTTAAAAGTGGATGTAACTGAAAATCAAATCCCCCTGCATTCACCAACTGATAGCAGAAGAAAAAACAGTGGAAGTGAGTTCCTAATACAACTCTCATTACAAAGCCATGTGTTACTTTTCAGTGGTTACCTGTGTAACTTTTAAAAATATACAGTATTTATTTTATTTAATTTGTGTGATGTACGCTGGTAAAATTGAATGCATTTTCTCAGTAGCTTGCTGCTCTTCCTGTTGGACAAGCTCCATTCTTGCTTCCCATTGACTGTTCAAAAACTGGGCATTAGAGAACAAAAAAATTGCTCCTCCTACAAGAGGGTGCCTGAGTCTTTGACAATAAAAGCCGTTTGTAAAGTGAATCGTTGGGGGCAGGTGGGAAGAAGTTAGCAGACTATCAAAAATATTCAGTGAGCAAATCAATGACTCATTCAGGAACTCACTAAAGAACCCTGAACATCTAAACTTCTGCAGGTCTCACTTTCCTGTGTTAAGGTTAGTATTCAGGATATAACAATAAGAAAGTCACTGGGCAAAGAGAACACAAAGTTCACTTGCACATTTGTCAAAACAAAACACTGATGATCCTTCAAGAATTTTGGAAGACATTTTTACCCAAAGTCCACCACAGGAATCTGTCACTTATTCCTCAGACCACTCCCTTTTGCTTAGAAAACCAAAAAATAAAATTCAGATTGAGACTGATAGTTTGTTGCAAGTTACGTTTGTACCACATTATTTCCATATTGAACCATACAAAACATTTCTGACCATTGGTGCCTAAGCACAACTTCCATTGAAGAAAGGAGTGGTAGTGAACATTTCACTGTTGGTTTAACACTCAACTAAGAAAAGGTGTAAAAGGTGTTCATGAACAAAACGTAAATAGATGGTATTCTTGCATCCATAAACATTCTCCATGTCTGTAAGTGCACTTCATCTTAACCAGCTGGTACAAAAATTTTCATCATTGACATCATTACTGGGTTTTTTTGTAAAAAAAAAAAAAAAAAATAATAATAATTTTGGACAAAAATTGCTGTTGAGAGGTATGATTGTTATTATTGTCTTACAAGATTGGGCTTGCAATGCCTTGCTCGGTAATTTCCCTCTGCACGTCAAATGTCTGCTACTGAGGCTACCTGCGCATAGCTCTATTGATAACAGAAAAAAAGAAAAACATCTGAATATTTTGTGAACATGTCCCACAGTTGTTTTTCTTAATAATTAAGCAACATCAGGATTGAGAAACCCGTTGTACACCCTTTCCTCATTTCTACCTGTCACGTCAGCGGGAGTTTATTTTAACATAAAGACATGATTTATGAAGATGTCTGAACAAAATTCCTTCGCTTTTGCATCACCATGCTGGTGATTGTTTTGCCAAGATGCTCACATCCAGGCCTTCTGTGCAAGAGTCGGCCTGCAACGTGGCCCAAAGATAACATGATGTTTGAGCGTTTTGCTTTTTCTTTTTTTCTCTCGCCTCTTTCTTCAGCAGAAGGTGAGAAAGCTAGCTACCAGCATCATTCTCATATTTGTAAGCACAGTTTTTCAGGAGAGATATGACGTCTGAGCAACCTAGGGGTTGTTATAAATTACCTTTTGATGAAAGTGATTATCCTTGTCAAAACAGCTGCCATACTGGCATGGTTGGAGTCCAGATCGCTGGCCATCTTTCTCTGCAAAGCTTTGTCACATTTGACTAGATCATGATCTGGTTGTGGTTGACTTGGGGGAAAAAGACTGCAGTGACATGTAATTAATGTGTGTTGGTGGGTTAAAGCTAAATCTTCCTCATCAATTAAAAAACAAACTCTGATTATTTATGATTACAGGGAATTCTGCTTGGTATTTTATTCATATGAACTCTCGAACCATGCATTGGAAAAGATAAAAGCTATCAGTCTATTTAACATCTTTTCAGGGCCCACTAACAATTTCCTGGGTCACAGAGCAGTCTGTTTATACTTCTTTAATCGAGGCAAGCTTGTGACACAAAAGCTTCAGAGTACAAGGTATCATTTAAGGAATAATTGCTTTGTTTAACATGCATGCAGCCTGAAAGCATTTGCAAACCTCTATATACCTAAACACATTACAAGCGCAGCCAAACATTTCCCCAAATTCAAACTTTTTCTTCAAGTAGCCAGACATTTAACCACGTAATGGCTGTGATAAGTCCACTTTAATCGAGTCGCAGAAAATGCTTTGAGGTCCTGTAGATAATAATTAAGGTGATACAGTCAGTCGGAGCTTGCAGAGGGCAACTTCATGTTTAATTGCTTATATCAACATGATAACGTGCTCCTTAAATGTCTGAGCTGCTCTGACAAAGCAGGCTGATATTTTGAACAGGCCTTCACTGTTTACTTATTCTAGGCCTCCATTACAAAGATCAAATCAGCAACAAACATCATGTCAGGAAACAATGTGGGTGCACGCAGGATGTGTGTGAAAAACAGAGAATATGTCTAAGAAAAAGGAAGAATATAATTTTAAAAAATAAGTGTTTGGAGCTTAAGTGCAACATTTAAAAGCTAAATCTCAGCTAAAACGGTCATATCATCCAAGTCTTACTCATCAGATTAGACTGCCCAACACAAGCGCAATCTCATAATCATTACCATTAAAGATGAAAGTCGAAGCCCAATTAGAGTGGCTCCAATTGCTGCAATTAAATAAGTGTGGTTGAATGATAATATCTTTTCCCCCCAGAAATAAAGAAAAAGACTACAACATCAAATAATCATACAATCAAAAACAATCAAGTCTGACTTTGATGTTGTTGTACAACCAAATCTTAGAAATACATCTGCTGTAGAAATGGTGCTCTGGGCTCGGCCGACAGGCGCCATTGGCCCACTGTGTTGCAGGCCATGGGTCGAGCCTACATATTCCAGCTTTCTGGTGCTGCCTTTTGGGTTTGTTGAGGACACTGGTATGCATTCCCACCCACAGAGCATTTCAACAAACCACCACAGTCCACAGTCCTTTCAGAGTCATCCAAGAGCTGTTCCATGATCCCTTCCTTCCATCAAAACCAGCTGAATGGGAGTGCAGCTTGGTGAGCAATCGTGCTCACACATAATTTGTAGTTGACTGCTACTTTTGCAAACAATTGATCACCATGTGAACAAACATATTAGAGGAACAAAGTTTGTCAATTGCTTTAACTTGAAACTCATTGAACATGTCCACTGATCTTACACATTTGGCTGCAACCAGAGTAGGCTGTCCATTTCACAGCTGAAGAGCTACACACAGGACAGTTTTCCAGCTCAGCTGACTTCCAGCGTAGTTCCCCTTCACCCAGTGGATTTGGCGAGCACTCAACCGTGCCAAACAGAATACACCCTGATTACTGCAGACAGGGACAGATATTTTAGTTGTAAAGCTTTACTGGAGCAGACAAATGATGTGACCAATTTGTTATCTGAAATCAACTCAAAATATAAAATGACTTGGATTAATTATTCTGAATAAATTTAACACAAATAGCTTATTTTAAAGGTTTGCTTAATCATCAGCGAAACTAACCTTACATATAATTTATTATCTCTTAAACAAAGTTCCACTCAGTTCTTAAGCTTGTTTTGCTATTTTGCAATAAATCGTAATTTAATTAGATAAAAGGTGCCCAGGTACTCATGCATTCCATTTATGTCAATCAGACAGGAGTTAGTTTCTTGAAATGTTATGGCTGTTTGCTGAAAGCACTTCTATGTGTGTTTTTTGAAACGTTTTATCAGGGGAGTTTATTTGTATTCTGCACAAATGAAGCATAATTACTCATAGTAACAGCATGCTAAGAACCCTGCATAGATAGACTACTTAGCCATTTAAAAAAACTTGAATGGACGAAATTGTTATTTAAGTATCAATTATATTTAAGATAAGCAGACAGACCTGCAAAATTGGCATGAAGGCAATTGCCCAGTGGAGCATTATGAAGGGAGAACAGGGTGCAGAAGCACTAGATTAATAAATAATATTATTTATTCTTCAGCTGAACACGGACAAAGTTTTGTTAGTTCTATACAAAAACAGAATAGAGATTAAAAATGCTGTACGATAACAGCAAAATGTTATCATATTGTGCAGTTATAAAAAAAATGTGTACTCCAGTCGACAGGAATGTGCAACTCAGTTGGTTAATTTAAAAATGTACAAAATGTGCATGTGTATTAGAGGATTTAAAAGACAGAATATTTAAAATTAGTGACGTTGAAACAGACAATTTGTATTTGTGCCTCTGCAGATTTCATTAATCCAATTCTGTTTCAATTCAGTTTATTCATATAACAACAATTAACAACATGTCGTCTCAAGGCACTGTTATTTTAACGCTCCTCAACTTCTCAGTCCCCTTCACAAAACACTAAAAATTATGTCTAGTGACGCCTCCAGGTGTTTTCTGAAAAAAAGCTGGAGATGCAGGATGACAAGCTTATAGCATGCACTTACTGTCACACTTAGGAACCATGGAGCAACTCTAGGGTGCTCTTAAGACAGGAAAAAAAAATAGATGGATACATTTTATTTCTAAGCACATCTACTTTCAAAATCATGGTTTGTTATTAGCTGTTTTTTATTAAATCTGTGTAGTTGCTTAAAAAAAAGAATGCTCTTATATAATATAAGCCTGAAATTTCAATAAATTCATAAAAGATGTCATCACATCATTTTTTTTATCAACTTTTCTAGTTCGAACATGAAAAGCAGATAACACACAATGTGACTGGAGCATAAAAAACTGATAGCCAAAATATGTCTTAGCATCTCCTCATTTAATAACTTACAAGTTATCTGATTGGACAAGCTGTTTCATTGAACCCAAATCAACACTTATGAAAAACTGTTGAAAGTGTCTGGACATGAAACTCTACTTAATTACTGAGCTTCAATGAGTATTTCAGGTTAGTTACAAAATGCCAAACGTATTCTAATTTGGAGAAAAATAAAAAGCTAAAATGCACAATTAAATAAATTATTGTTCTGAAGTTGCAGAGTATGTGTTTGTATTTTGTATTTCATGCAACTGAGAAGCTATTTTCAAAATGTTTACACAAAATTAGCTAGTTATTTGCATAAATTGCTTCAGAACCAACATGTGGGTCTCAGAGATGTAATAGCAGTCAGTGTGATTATCAAACAAATGTTTAGTTTGGACTATGCTACGCTTAAAGCAACATAAACTCTGGTCTAAAAGGGATGTAAAATCTGAAATGTAAAAAATATATCAAAAACTCTGAAATCAATGCCAGTTAAAGTTTAAGCAAGCACTTCAAGGGTGGTATAGTGCAACTTCCCGAGCAATAACGTGATCTCTGCGGTATCCATGACTGATACTATCAACAGTGGGAAGTGCATATATACACTTTCAACAAAATAGGATGCAGTTGTACGTCCAGTCTTTCTTTCAGGATATAATCTGTCACTTATTATGTGCTTTGACAGAAGTGTGAAGGAAATACAAGAAACTGCCTCGGGGTGCCCATGGCCGACTTAACCACAAGCAGACCATGCAAAACCTCTCACTGCAGGTATATTGGAGGAGTCAATGGCACAACTCAGAGGTGAAAGTTTAGCTTAAGTTACTTCAAATGAGAAAATGCTGTCTCGTTCCTTTCATATCCTCAGCGCGAACGCTTTGTGTCTCTCCGCTCCTTAATAAGCATGACAAACTGTTTTGATGATGAGGTCATTACATCCTAATTTGATTGCTCTTTTTTCGCCTCGCTTTAGGGGGATTTTAACCCCCCAAAACCTACATCCTGTCAGACACAAAATTTAATAGAAAGAGACACTCCTACAAAGCAATGCAAAAACAGGTTTTGTTACAGTAACAGTGTCTGTCAGGGCTGGCTACACTGTTTGTTCAGGGGAAAAAAGTTGCATCACCTTCTAAGTAGACTGAGAAATTACTGTTTGTTTTACAGTATCTGTTTAGTAGGCAGGCCACCTTATTTTCCACTGAGTAAACAGAACAAGCAAGTTAAACAAAAAAACAACAAAAAAAAAAAAACATGAAAACTCAATGTACCTTAAGACTAGGAACTACTTACTAGTGTTTTATAATATTTATGTCACTTGACACTGTGCATGTATATTTGAAGCACTATGAGGCACTTTGGAGTAAGTGTGTAACAGTGCACCTGTCTGAAAACATGACATGGTCTTAAAGATCTCCAAAAGCAACAACTGAGGCGCTGACGTAAAAGAAATTCATGAACAGATGAGTAACAAAGTTGTTCATTCCTACCAATCTGGAAAGGGTTACATAGCTTGGGCAAAACACAGGGAGATGCATTATCCACAAACAGAAAAAATATGGAACAGTTGAGAACCTTCTGCCGGAAAGGCCAGGAAACTAAAATTACTGCAAGAGTGAATCCACAACTCATCTAGAAGGTTACAAAAATAATCCAGAACAGCAACAAAACCTGCATTCGCCTCAGTTAAGGTCAGTATGATTAAAAAATAAGGAAGAGACTGAGAAACAAGTGCATCCATAAGAAAGGTTCAAAATGAAAACAACTTCTGACTACAAGGAGCATTAAGTCTATTTTACATTTCCAACAAATGTCTCCATGAGTCCAGAGACCTTTTTGAAAAAATAAAACAAACGTGTCTGCCAGATGTAATAGGCATGGGATTACCTCGGGCACAAAACTAATACAGGATTTCAGCACAAGAACATCATACCCTCAGTGAACGATCACAGCAGTAACGTTCGGCTTTGTCTCTTAAGGATCTTCATAACTTCCAAAATAATTGTCAGGAACAAAGCATCCTTGTATTTATTTTTTCTCGCTCTAAGGATGTGTTAAAATCTTTGGTCTTTAATCACATTTCTGTTCTTTTGGTTGCACAATCCAGCACCAAGAATGAAAGAGAAACCCGACCATTAATTTGGGTGAATTTATTCGATGGAGGGAAAAAAGTACCACATCAGGCAATAACGAGCAGATGCCAAATTATCTGCACCTTTGACAATTCATTTAAGTTGGATATTACTAAGTTATATGTTGGATATTACTTTTCTTTGATCAGGAAGCATATAAGAACTTTAAAAAAAAAAAGTCAAGAGATTCTGAATGAAAATAATGTTACACATTAAATGTCATTTTGTCTAAGCCACTCTTTAAAACAGGAAAGATAACAGAACATCCGTTCATGTAATTACTAAAACTAAGAAATAAGAAATATACTTCCAAACTGGCCAAATGGGGGTATCCAGTAGATTAAATTGTTTGATTAGAAACTACACTATATGAGCAAACTCACATTTAAATGAATTTTCTTCATAAAATTATTTTACTAATATTAAAGTTGACTTTATGTTTTGGTATATATTTTAGCAGGGCTCTCTTTAAGCGAGGTTGGTGATGCTTTCTGCTATATTTTGACTAATTTAATTGTTTAATATTTTATGTTATAGTTTAGTTTTGGTGGAAAGGTGCTTCCTTCCTGTCAGAGAACAAAGTGTTTCTGTGTGCAGTATCTTCAGGCTTTTTTTCTGAATTGGCCGTCCTGAAAGTGGAAAATTGCATTACAGTTCCTCACGGAAACTGTTTTGAAAACTGTCTGCATTCTCCACTTAGATTTCCATTTTTGTTCCAACAAAAGAAAAGTAACCTTATTCACCAAATGAGGACATATTACGAGTCAAATGCATGATCACTTAAATGCACATGTTGCAAAACCAAAGTGATGCCTAAATGATAAAGGTTTAACAAGATGTAGGAGCAAATAATAAGTGGGGTGTTGTTGATGTATTGTCAGTGTTTTCATTTTTTGAGGTTTGTTTGAAAACAGTGCTTGAAAACGACAGTTTTACATTACACAAATCAATCTTATGGCTCTGTTAGAAAGTTGCCAAAAGTATCCTAGCACATCTGTGTCATTTAGTATACCAGAGCAGGAGAGAGCAAGGGAGAGAGAGAGAGAGAGACAAACACCAATGGCACGATCTGTTGTTCATTTTGTCGTTTTGAACAAAGGCAGCCCATCTGGCTTTGATTTCAGAGGTAGCATGCTGATCAGAGTTGCCTTATTTTATTGGAAATCTTGTTCATATATTTCCAGCTCAGTCCTTGCTGACCTCTGACAGCTCCCATGGGCCTTGTGGGTCCATCCAGGAAGCATTAAGTGGCCAAATTCATGGGTACTGGTTGAAAAACTAACACAAGCAAAGGGCAGAGTTTGCTTTTGCCTGCTATTCTCTTACTCATAGTTCCAGAGAAACATGGAAGGCTGTTGTCTTACCGTTGAGGAATTGCTTCAGATTTTATGATAAAGAGGTGTAATGTTTGAACTCTAAGCTGGCATGACACTGTCAGGCTGGTGTAGAAGATCCTTGCACAATTAAACATGCAGGTATGCAGGCATCTGGTAGCTTCTGCATTATCTTAACAGTTTATGTTATGTATTTATATATGTGAATGCATTAAAAGAAGTTTATCTGGAAATTGTTTTTTTTTGTTTCACCTTTTGCTCATAAAGATTTGAATTTTATATTTTTTGCATTTTTATTTTTTTCTGACAATGATATAATTAATGAAAGCTATGTTTGCTTGCGTTGTTTTTACAAAATGACTACATAAAACAAAGAATACATTTATACAGAAACAAACTACTATTTTAATGAGGAGCATTTCATGCTCAAAAAATCTAAAATGCTTTTATGTTTCAAAGGCTCGTGGGGGCAACGTTTTCTGCAAATCTTTAAAATAAATCAGGTTCCCTGCTCCGGCAGTGGCAACAAAGGCATGGGTAGTAAATGCTCTGGACAGTTACTGAAAATGACACAGTAATCGAAGAGCTCCACAGTTCAAACATATTTATTGTAGCAAGAAGTGATTTTGATACAGATATAAATCCTTTAAGTCCAGATTTTTTTTAAAAAAGGAAGAAATTGTTGTTTGGAGCTGCATACAATATGAAATTATTTAATTTTTTTATTTCATGATTTTAGAAAAGATTTTCAGAGCACATAACTTTTTTGTAAATCAGGTTTTAAGCAGGGGTATCTCTAAAGGGTGGCCAGATGGGGGCCACTGTTCATCTAACACCAAAACCAAAATTAAGTTTCAGGAGTTTTATTTTAGATACAGTGAAATTTAAATGTAATTCAATTTGAAATGAAAATCTTCTATCTCCTTAGGATTTTATTCTGAGATTAGACAACAAAATAAAAACAAACATACTTTGTATAATAAAACATATGACCTGTTTATCACAGTTCGACATTAACTTAGACTACACTTATTTTCCTTTTTAAGGTCTGTAAGGTTCACCAAAATTATTTCCACCTTGATAAATTCAGGGCTAATGAGACAGATATTTTCTGTATTATTTATGTAGCTTTAATATCTTACTCTCTTATGATGTTGTGGGCACCAGTACACGCTGCAGCATGACCCCAACTGAATGACACGCACAAATAGACACTAGGTGCTGCTAGAGCGGCTTTCCCAGTACAGTATACCCTTTTTCCACACAAGTGGAAAAAGACCCTGACACCATGCTGGCTTGCTTCAAACTTTACTTTTTTTTTCTTCGACATAAATAGCTGTCATGCTGTAAAGCTGGCATTCTGTTCTGATTTAGACTTCTGATTTATTGCATCTGGCATCAGAGCCTGTACAACAAGACCAAAGGCACTGTGCAAGCTCTGAAAAAGAACCTGATAGCCTATTTCTATGCCCCTAATCAGTTTAAGATGACCCTCATCTTTGTGAACAAAATGCTATTGGTAGATCAGGGAGACAAAATAGCTTTAGAGACTTACAAAACCATTAATATAGATATAATCACAGGTCTTTTTCCAGAGGATTTTACCCTCAGTGGGAATTCTTCTGTTGTGTGCTCCTGACTCCCTTCAAAGCCTAAGTGTGACTTACAAATGACTTGTAGAATGAGTGATGGAAAACATGAGCGATGGCCAGCATCCCTTTTGAGGATTATTAATATCACTGAATGAAAGACAAAAGCACATAGACAGAAACATCCCGCAAACATAATGTTCTTAAAGAAAACGATTGTCTATGTTTCACCTCTAGTAGTGTCTTTTTTAAAGATAATTTAGGAATCCTGATCTGGTTTATCTTTCCACATAATGAAGGTTGCAAGACTCAGCAGATCAAAATGAAAGCAGGCTACTGAGAATGACAGAGTGAGACACAGCCAGCCTCACCGCCATCAAAGCAAGTTGGGAGCTGCCTTTCTGAAAAACAATGGCGAAACAGCTAATGTGGCTCATTGAAACGCTCCACTGGCCGTGAATGGACACATTTCCCTACGTTAAAAGACATCCTCATAGTCAGGCTTAGTGAAGGTGAGACTGTGTCACTTCCACTGGCGCCTGGCCTCACCTGGGTGCAAAATCTCACCAGTGACAAGTCAACAATGTCTACGGCCAAAATACTTACTGTAAGCTTGGGTACACACAGTTTGACACTTTCCACTTTTTCAGTATGATGGATTGATAACAGCTTTCTTATAAAGTCCTCCACAAATATATATATATATATATATATATATATATATATATATATATATAAAATTAATGACGTGCGGTCAGGTTCATAGCTGGTGAAGCACTGACTTAATCATAATCAGATTTACAAATTTAGACCCCCTGCATGTTTTTGTTTACATAAGGAAATTTCGCTCATGTGGACAAGACTGGAGGACAAAAAGACTATTCTTCTACATGTGATGCTAAGCCACGCTGCCGCCGTAGAATAATTCTGTTAACTCAATCAAACGTGGCCATATAGATATTAATAATATAATATAGAAAATATAATATATTTCTATCTCACATTTAGAAATTCTCAAATTGAATGAAAACTGACTTGTGTTAATCGCCCAGACCACAAAGATCAATAGTCATGTTTATTGCCCTTCACTGTTGCAGAACCCTTTTCACACCATATTTCAGTTACAAGCAGCTAAGCTGCAAACCAGCACCAATACTCCCACCTACTGGCAGGTGTCTGTTACTGTGCAGCCTTGCGTTAGGCCACGTCCCTCCACCTCCCACCTTGAGGCTTCCCTTCCTGCTGGAGGAATGGTAAAGTGATCTGTTGGTCCCTAAGTGCTTTTTGCTGTCAGTGGTGTTGACATGGGATGCAATAGAAACCCAGCTGAGGCCACCTTGATGGAGGGGTACGTTGAGCTGCAAGGAAAGTGCATGTTTTTTCTCTGAAATGTCTCTCCCTCTCACCATTTCTGTGTTTTGTCACTTTGTTTGCAACATTTGAATTTGAATTTAAACTCTGTTCATTTTATATTGCATCCCACAATATTTATGAGATTGGTTTCCTTTAAGACTGCATCTCATGTAACCAACTGCAAATTTTGTTTTTCTTTCCATCAAGCTGATCCTGGAGGAGGAACATATTTCACGACCCCTCAGAATGATTGGCTGTATGGGAAAATGCTCCCTTCCCCCACAACTGGAGGAGGAAGCTGCGGACACAAACAGAAGAGAGTTGGGGACTACCTGCTGTTTAAACAGATATCAGGGCTGTTTGGCTGAGGCTGGAAAAGCCCCTGAACTTAGTTCCACTTCAGAAGTTTAAGAGTCCCGATGAGAGCGTTGGGGGCTCTCCTGAGAAATAAGCAACTGTTTTGCCGGGAAAGCTTTTGGATCACAGGGTAGACCCCCCAGAGGCGTCGCTGTTGCCTATCGCTGATTGGTTAGAACGCTTCCAGAATATCCTCCTGGGTCCTCACTCAAGAGGTTTTAAAGCAGCCAAAAAGTTAACTCAAATAAGCTTTGTGGATAAATACTTGATGTGTGTGAGATTCTTTTTCAGACTCTTGATAGTATCTTGCAGCAGTTCTTAGCAGCAAACTTTTTAAAGAACAAATAAGAATAGAAAGAAATTAACTTTTTAGTGTGATTTACATCAAAAAATAGAAGCATATTACTCATGGTCCTGTACAAAGGCATTCTGGATTCCTCTTGTACTGGCAAAACACCTGTAGGTTTTGGAGACATCCTGAACATTGTGCACTGTGTGGGGGCCAGAGGCATGACTCTGTCTACACAGAGGCTGTAACTGGCCAGGGACCTGAAAAGAGCACTTGTAAAAATAGACGAAACCAAACATCTGCCCGGTCATTGTAGATGACTCCCTTGTGTAGAAAGAAGTTAGCAAAGATGAATTGATTTCAGACAAATTTTATCTTTGTGAATTCTATGGGAGATGGAGAGAAAAACTCTGCAACTTTGGATTACTAGAGTAAGAGAATCCTCCTTATATAGGTGGATTTAATTTAGATATAATTTATCATACTAGGCAGAAAAACAGTTATTTGTTGGCAAGGTGTATGCTTGTTATGCTTGTTACAGTGCCATTGAGCAAAAATACTACAGAGTCCCTATATTTAAGCAGAAATCATTTAAAACAAAATCTTACAAGATAATCTATTCATTTAACTTGAAGTGAAGAGCAGTAGTTATTGATACTGCTGCTAACATTGAGACCTATAACATTTACTAATCACTGTTTATATCTTGAAACTAAGAATTTTGTACTTATGAAAAATCATTAAACTAAATGTAAAACTTTTCACCAAAAGTTAAAACAGGTTTTCTTGCTGGAGCTTGCAGCAGCAGATATGTACATACTGCAAATATCTGCCATCCTTCAGCTTCAGCTTTTAGCTGGCTCCATCTGAGCAAAAGTTCCAGAACAATTTCTCAAAGACTGAGGTGCTCTAAATATGTGAGCAACTTAAAGTGGAGAACCACCACTCCCCCATGTCTTGTTGTATTCTGTTACTTCACTGGCTTAAAGTAAATAATCAGCTAACATTGGATGCTGACTTGTGTTCCTTTATAGGGAATGTAATATATTCTGTGCAATATATTATACTTAAGAAAAAAATGGGATAATTCCTTTTGAATTATGTTTCAAAATATGGATGTTTTGCCTATTCAAATTATTACAGCTGACGTCAATGTCATTAACTTGTCACTGCAGATCAGATTGATTTATTGTGGGTTTATTTTATTGCTCCCATTTCTCACAAACAGCAAAGTATTTTGCAAGGACATTTCCTGTGGCTTACAGGAAGAATTGCACCAGAGATAGCACCCTAGCTTACCATAGGAAGCAATGTCTTACTGTCCTGTTTTATTCACCTTTAGCGTGCCTTTGAGTTTTCAAAGGCCATTTAAGGATAAGGCGGATTTTTTTAAAACTATTCCATTGATGCGAAACACCCAGAGCCACTGTTTAATGCAGCTGCTTTCACCCCAAAAACTCCACCTTTAGAAATGAAACAAATTTATAGGGATGCGGTGACATCATTTACATGAACACTCTGTTTTAAGTCCAAGAAGGTCCTGCTGTATATTTGATTTGGCCTCAGGCACCTCAGCTGACCAATACATCACATGTTCTCTGGTTCGACTATTTAATGTTGAATCTCCAAAACTCACAAATGCCTCGCAACCAAATGTTCCAGTGATGTACCAGTACACTAAACAGGCTATATATCTCGCTCTCCTCTCCAAACAGAAATAGATTTTGCTGAATTGTTTGATAAATTTGGTCTAGATTTTCCAGCCATCATTATTGGAGCTCCTACTGTTTTTCTGGCTGTTGGTGGCCCAAGCCCTAATCACCCTCCATTCCCTCAGAGGCCATAAATTACGCCGATGAGATGGTGCTTTGTGTTCCTACTGCTGGGGAGCGGGGCGAATTCACAGCGCCATATTTTGACAACCCATACTTTAAATCATTGTTTTATGACAGATGGGAAAACTTCTGCTCTTTTGGCGGCCTGATTTATGTTCATTTGGGTCTAGAGGACACTATAATTTGCAAGTAATGTGAAAACAGATGGATAGAGAGATACCAAAGGGTAAGACTGACCTATATGTTCTCAGTGCAGCTTGCAAATGGCATCCATATGCCTTGAAAACTCTTCCAGTTACATCTCCATTACAGCGCCTTTTTTGTGTTTGTCCGTTTGACCTCTGCATATTTTTATCCATTAAAAAGCTTGTTTCTTTAGTTAAACAAAGTTAAATATTCTCTGAAGTAATCCACAAGATTTATCAACAGCAGAATCAGCATTATGTCTTAGCCAGAATTTATTTTTATTTTTTTTGTTGCTGACATAATGTGCAAGTGACAGGCATTTATTTAGATATGTTCAGCATGTATCAATAAACACTTTAATAATTTGTCCTTGCAGCTTTCCATCTCTGCCGAGGCATAAAAATGGAAGCAGAATAATTTAAACCATCCAGGGCTGCATTTCCTCTCTGATCAGAAGTCAGTTTGGAAACAAAAAAACAAACACTACAAAACCAGTCTGCTTCATTCCCACCGCCACAGGTCACATCTAGGGGTCAAACACGGACTGCTCACACATTCAAATTACATCACAGACATTTTGCTGGCAACACCTATAACCCTCTAGGTTAACAGCAACCAAGGGGATTAATTACAAGCCATTACTAAAATGTCCCAGTGGGGTTTTCAAAACATCAGAACCAGGATGCTTTTCATAAAGACAGTGTTAGATGTTTAATAATCAGAAACAGTAAAGAGCTCAGCTGATCTCTACTTCTCAGAAAAAAAGAACAAATATTTCATTCTCCTGGCAAAAAGACTAATAAATGTAAGGGAACCTGTGAGGAAACAGAAAAATATATCATGCACGGCTTGGGAGCCCTGATGACTCGTGTTTTATGGCTTTTCCAATGAGGCAGGACAGTATGTGAGTGTGCAGTGTCTGGTGTAGCCATTGTATTCCAGAGAGGGGCGGGGGACCACCCACATAAAGTCGGTGATGAAGTAAATACTGTTGCACGGCCACGTCACCTTCCCTTGCTCGCAGAGTAAACTGTGGTCTGACGAAGGGGCTTTGCTATCTCAGCTTGCCTCCAGATCGCTGAGCAAAACCTTGAGGCTCAGGACAATCCCTCCAACCTGACTGTGAACTCCCTCAAAACACACACTTTTTCCTACCCTTCCCATCTTGGTCAGGAAGCCAGCTAATGGTAGCCAGTGTCTCTAAACCAGGCTGAACTTGGCAGAGCTCCATGTCTTTTAAGTCAGATGCAAACCGCTTATACACCCCTCTGGAGCCGAAGGCAAAGTGAAGCCCAGAGGGAATGAGGTGCCTACAGACGCCCTTGTCACAGGATGACACGCTTGGCTTTCTTCTCTTTAATGCAGAAAATCAAACAGGCTTTACCTTTGCTGGGTGCCACATGTTCATTTTTAGAAAAGAAAGTGGAAACCCTTATCAAGTTGCTGTTTTGTAGAGAGAACTCAATTCAAATGAGCAAACTACAGCCAAATCTCTTGTATCCCACATACCACAGCTACTTAATTATATCCTCTCTCCTTTTGTTTATTTGGGCTGTGTGGACATCAAACCTTTCAAGAGGGGAATAATATCCCAGGAGCATGGAGAAAAGCCAGCCAAACAGCCTCGTATAGGCAGTATTTCATAATTCACATTAGAGCAACAGAGACACAACACGTTTATTTTGTCAAATGATTAAAGTCTGCTAGCTTGCTACATAGAAATTAACATTACATCCTGTTTTGCAGAACTGAGAACATCCTTGCAGCAAATCGTTGTTACATGACTTACAAAGCTCAGCAAAGTTATATTGCTTTAATGTTACTTTCACAAATAATCTCATAAACAACAAAAAAGTCTTGCAATCTATCAAGATCAATGTGAAGGTAGAATTCTTCTCCTCAAGTGATGTATCATAAGAAGAATCAGAAGATATTGTATGTTTCTTAGAATGTAGGATTTATTTAGATTAAATTCTAAAACTACCACTTCATCTAAATACTAGAAGAATGAACAAGATCAACAGAATCAAGTACTAACTGTATTATGTATGCTGTTCACTAAAATTGCTGTCTCACTTTCCTTTCTTGCCATAGCTGTTCTTGTATAGCTCTTTATCAAGTCCAGAGGACCCCACACTATATTCAATCACTCAGTCAAGGAAACATTCACAAGCTGATTCACACCCTGGAGGTAAGCTACTGGATTACAGCCACAGCTGCCCTGGGGCCGACTGACAGAAGCAAGGCCGCCCCCTCACTACCACCAGCAGGAAAGGTGGGTGAATGTCTTGCCCAAGGACACAATGTAGGAACATACAAATATACAAAGAAATCAAGGGGAATTTTGAGAAAATTATGCTCTGTTTCATCACTGAAGAATGTGTGTCACTTTGGTGCATTTCCATTCTCATCAGTGTGTGTTTTGTGATCAAGGATGGGGAATACACAGTTCATTAATACCGTATTTTCCGGACTATAAGTCGCAGTTTTTTTTATAGTTTGGCCGGGAGTGCGACTTATACTCAGGAGCGACTTATGTGTGAAATCATTACACATTATTATATCATATCACATATTATTTTCACACTAAACCGCAAGAGGGCGCTCTAGGCCTGTGTTGATAATGTGTGTGGTAGAAGCTACCTCCGGAGTAAGTGGAGCTGTTTAATAGCGACACCGAGGATGAAGATTTCATTGCGTTTAGTGATTTGGAGTGACACGGATGGTTTGGTAAACTTGTTAGCATGTTATTTATGCTATATGTATCTGAATAACTCTTAATATGTTATGTTAACATACCAGGTACGTTCTCAGTTCGTTGTCTATGTGTCATGTAACGTTAGCATGCCGTACAATTATTCAGCCTGTTGTTGCCTCTATTCTATTTTCATTTTAAATTGCCTTTCAAGATGACATGTCTGTTCTTGGTGTTGGATTTTATCAAATAAATTTCCCTCAAAAATGCGACTTATACTCCCGTGCGACTTATATATGTCTTTTCCTTCTTTATTGTGCATTTTATGGCTGGTGCGACTTATACTCCGGAGCGACTTATAGTCCAGAAAATACGGTATGTTAGTATTGCTGAAACATCACCATCTCTTTGTATTTCCTAATTGTTTTCAAGTTTAAGTTTCAGTTGTCAATCAGATAATTGATTTGTAATCTCATATAAGTGTCCCAAGTGGTCAGAAAATAAATAACTGCATCAGTCAGAAAGTAGGTTATGCTGTCAGTGTCACATTCAGTTTTATGGAAATGGTGTGCTGTGTTAAAGAAATCTTCAGAGGATCGGAATGTTATTATTGGATGTTAATGTTCTTATTGGGCCATTACAGCAATATTTGAGCTTCAGATGTGTTGATTTTGTAGCATGTGTTCCTGTGTGGTATACATTCTGTGTGAAGATACAGAGCTCACACCACAAATGTTTCTGACATGTTCAAAAAAGCTGTTGCACAAGGCTCATGTAAAATTATCTATGCAACAGTGTCATTTACTGTACATAGTAATGCAATGATGGCATGTTCTATTTATGCCATTGAAAAGTGGACAGACATATAAGAAAGTGATCAGTTCAGAATATTTCCTATCTACTAAATAATTAACCCAAGGTAACGCACGAACAAATTCTAAGAATTATGGTCATGTCAAAATACTCTTAACATTAAAATGTTTAAATTTTTAATCATTTCCACTGAATAAAATACACATGCAAATTTTGACAAACAATATTCAAATGTATCACTAATTATGGCTATTTTAAAAATATTTGTAACACTTCAATTTCTGATGTAAATTCATGTATTTTATAATGCATTGTATTGTTCCAGTCTTTCACATCTTTGACCTGTCAAGCTGTGAAAAAATAATGATTGACTAGAAGAGTGACAGCTGAATCCAAGGATGTTCACACAAATCTGTGCTTTATTGGTCTTAGGTGATAGCATCCAACCCAGTGTCATCTTTTCTTCCATAATGATTTACTACTGCCTGGTGGGATGAGCTCAGTCAATATGTGTGGTTGGCTGCTCTTTGCACTTTTTCCTCGTGTTTCTTTTTGGTCTTTCAGGGCCCATGGAGATTTCTTAACTGTTACACAGGCATTTGGATTGGAGACCAGGCTGTTTAAAGCTGGATTTGGCAAAAGGCCCTGCTAAGTCTCCAAAAATAAGAGAGAGCAGGGCTAACATATTTATCTTTGTCTGTATATGTGTGTAGAGGGGCATGTGCATGTGAAGGAAAGACAAAGAAAGTCAAACTGTTCCAGTAACAGTGGTATGTGTTTACTTATTTTTTTTTTATTTAAAAAAAAAAGAAGCAACTTCTAACTTTCTATGGAGGAGATGTTTTCCCGTTAAGTTTGTACACTGATCAGGCAAACAGGGATTTGTGCATTCAACTAAACCTTAATTCAAAACAGGAGAAACATAGCAGTTATGAATGTCTTACAGCACAGGATCCCAAAGCGTACACAGCAAGTACCATTTTTATAAAGTCTGAGAGAATCAGAGTAAACTGACATTTTAAAACTGCAACAAAATGTTGAATTTTTGCTTAGTTTTTTATGCATTTAAATTTCATGTTGAAATGCTACACAAGTTGTCCCCTGAATTAACATCCAGAGCAGTAAAGCAGTAAGTTCCACTTCAGTCCAGACCTTAAAATCATTTGCAGTATAATTTATTGCAATAGCTGCAACAGTAAAAGTCTGTTTTGCGTGCTGGTGTGTTTCTTATTGATGTTTTACATATACACTGTGCAACCTCTTTAAAGAACATTTTCATAGCTTCACTCATACTTTGGGAAAATGGAGAGTTCAATAACCAAACTTTCATTCGATGCAGATTTTCTTTGAAATCCCGTCTCTGATGAATTTGCTTTTTTTATAATTTGTATTTTAGGAGAATCAAAGCCTACTTAGATGATGGTTGTGTTTTGAATCTATGTTTCTTGAGTTAAAGAGAGAATACTTTAGCTATTACATTTTTCAACCAATGTAAAAAAGTTAATAATTTATGTCTGAAAAAAAAAAAAAAGACCATGCATTTTTACAGATGGTAAATAGCCTGTTCTTGTACAGCGCTTTATCAAGTCCAAAGGACCCCAATAACTACTAATGACTCAATTCATATTAAATTGAGTCATTCATCCATTCATCCACTGATGGTGTCCATCTTTTGGAGCACACTGATGGAGGTGAAGCTGCCACCAGCCCTCTGACCAGCAGGTGAGGCAGGTGGATTCAACAGCAGAGGCAGGCAGAGGAGGGATCGAAATGGTGATTTTAAACTGAATGTATGCTATTTTTAAATTCTATATAAGGAGGTCCACATCCAGATGTTATAGTGGTAAGGAAAAGACTGGCAGCACTACGAGTTTCTTAAATATTCACGTGTAACACCAAATTCACAAATTCTTCTTAAAGCACATGTTCAAATACTTTTTAACATAAGTAAACTTAATTTGGATCATTTTAAACAGAGAAGAAACTATCCAAGGCTTCACATGAATACCATTTACAAATTATTGTTTTACCAGTTGGAAAGAAACAGAAAAGATCACTTTACAAATAATACAGAGATTGTGTAAAAAATAAAAAATAAAAAACATTTGATTAAAATGCAGTTTTAAATAAAAATATATATATATATATTTTGTAATAACAGTCTGGCCGCTTCCAGTGTCAAGTTGTCCACAACAGCCAAAAGCAGATTAAGAAAAGTGGCTTTGTATTTACCATGAAAATGGTTGCTGCAACTAAAGGTTACCCAAGTGCTACTTGTAGCACAATATGAGAACCTTGATCTTGGAACATACGCATCACCCCAGCTGTGTTTATTTCTCTACCTGCGGTTTTTCCTGCCAGTTGCAGTCTTAAGGAAATGTAAAAAAAAAACAGAGACCTGACCCGGCTGCTGCTGTTGTTTTAAAGGGAGAAAGGTGAAGACGGTCCCCTCTAAGGGATCAGTGGTCTGACCCGAGGACCAACGGTCAGGGACATGAACCACAAAGAGCAGCCGGTGGGCCATGTCTTTATAGAGGGCTTTCAGCTGACAGCTGGAGGGTAATCAACTAGATTTGGATTTTGGAGGGGAAATATGCGGAAGTATTCCCCAGTAAGAAAAGTCGTTCATATTGTGTTTTTTATTATTATTTTTGATGTCAGCATATCATAAAGAAAATTAAAATAACATTCACAATTTTATATTCTAGGCGGGCGGTCTTATACGACTATCCAAACACACAAAAGTCAAATACTATCTTGAAAAATGAAAAAAGGTCCACAGACCTGTCTGGTGGACTTTCCTCCTTATTTGAGTATATGATCAGAAGTGTGTCTTTTGCGACCTCTAGTGGCCGCTGTGTGGTCCTACCAAATAGCCATATGGATCTGGTTTACAGATCAGTGGTTGCACATTCTACACCACAGTATATTAGGCATGCAGGAAACTGTTCTGTATTTAAACTGAGTTTATTTTCTGATTACATGTCGTAAACAAATTGCATTTATCACAAATTATATTATAAATACTTAAGATAAATACATTTCATATTTTTCAGATTTCTACTTGTAAAACAGTTTTTTGAACTATGCACAGTCTGTCTTCCACACCGTACTTATTCACCTGTGATTTTCTGTCACACAGAATACAAACCCACAGCATTCATGCTTGATGTTGCAATACAATGAAATGTGGAAAAGTTCAAAGGGTGTAAAGACTGTAAGCTGCAAGTGAAAAACCGTTTTTTAAACCCATCTGTTTTACTTAGAATAACATGAAGTACATTGAAAGTACAGCGAATGCGTCACTTGCAATGAGTGTCGTAGACTAGTTTACAAACAAACACTTGGTGACTTGAAAAAATATGAACCAGGCTGCAACATCCTGCCTGCAGCAGCAGACAAGCATGACCCTGTTCATGTGTTTTCTCTGGCTGCTCTCTAAAACAGCGCCAGGACATCGTTCACTATTTCTCTTTCAACAGGAAAGTGCCATTTATGTTGCCTTCACCCTCCCTCGCAGCACGTAAGATAGCGATCACATCATGTAAATCCATTTGTTTGGAGACTTTGTGTGGTGGCCACCCATATTTTTAGCAAGCCTTGCGTTCCTGGCCTGCTGATGACTTTTCCAATCTTTCCTCACAGCCTGGCGGGCAGCTCAGAGCAGTCGCTGCACACCGCCTCGGTTTCACAAGCCCCTTTTCAGGCCCAAGACCTCCAGTCTTCCAGATACCAGTGTTTGTTTGTTCTTCTTCACCTTGATTCCTGTAAGAGTCAACCGTCTCATGTACAGGTCAGCAGGGGAGGAAATGGCAATCCCAGCTGAGGACGAAGATAGAACCTATTAACTTTCTCATTTGTGGGAGGGAAAATGGATCTTTCAATAGGTCTTCTCCTCTTAGTGTTGGCTGATTTCCCTCCCAGTGGAGATGAACAATTGCACCAGAAATGAAGTGAGGAAAAATGCTGCTTTGACTTTCTTTGTATTTGCATTTTTTCTTATGCACATTGATAATTATATTATAGATTCAAGATTTTTTTTTCTCGGTTTTGTTGCAAACAAAACCAAAATATTGTTGCACAACAACAAAGGATTTTTAACGTTAAAACAACAGCAGATCAAGATGCTGTCTGTTTCACACTTTTCACTCCTCACATTGAATATTTGACTTCCTTGTGAACTTGACACTTGCTGCTTGGGGGAAGTCCCAAAGCTCACTGCCTTCTGTCTTCACCGAGAAGAGAAATGAGTTTTAGCACACTGGCTGTTTATTGTGAAATTATACACAGGAGTACAACTCTATATTTCAGCATTAAAACCCTTATAATAGGACCTGAAATTCAACTAGTTTAACTTAGTTTTGTGGATTACAAAGCTTACATTTCTGGTATATGCATTTCATCAACACCTATTCTTATTTTGAAAGTGGTTTTAAACCAGTGGATGTCAAAGACCATAGAAAAGTGAGCGTCTGCTCTGTCTCGTCTCCAGCCCTCATCACTCATCAGCTCTGAGGGGCTTTTCTCATCTCAGAGGTGAGAGAGATAGGGGACAGTCTGACACGTAGGTATGAATTTTTCACCATCTGCCATATTGTCTTTCAGTAAATAATCCGGCTGAGTAATGCCCACTGGCTTATAGCAGCGCATTGTATATAAATAAAAAAGCTAAACAAAATTGATGGAAAACAACTTAGGAAGAGTATCTGAGTGAGAGAGCTACTCTCCCTCAAAAGTAGAGAGCAGCTCTACTTTTGAGTACATCAGATCCACATCAGATCATGAGTTTGTTTTGTTTCTGCGCTTTCTTCGGAAATGTGTTGCTATTTTGCGTTGCTGGGGATGGAAAGATGCACATTCAATTTCATTATTTGTTTGGCTGTTGTGACATTAAAGAGTGTTTGCCACCTTTTAGATTTTTTGTTTTTGTTTTGGTTCTTTTGCCACAGAAATGTTTCACATCGTCATTCAAGATTTTGTCACAGATAAAGAGAATCTGAGTTGACAGAAAATACTGTTTTCAAATAATGATTAAAGAACAAAAAACTTTCTAAACCAATCTGACCATGTCTGAAAAAGTAATCACACCCCAACTTGCATCAAACATTTGTGATAACTTACAATGAGTCTTTTGCATCAGTGTGCATTATACATCTTTACTAGGAGTGCCACTAAGTGCTGAGGCCACTGTATATCAGAACCAGGAGCCATCAGATTTCTTTGGTCTCTGTAACTTAGCCCAATAAAAGTTCTCCTATAGGGAAGAAAGTTATTTTATAGTTTTGTCTCTTCATGTGGCCATTTATTACAAGTGGACATTTGACCCAGTGACCCAGTAAAGTGCTCATGCAGTGAAGCTTTCATGTTTTGGTTTACAAGTGTGCAAAATGAGAGATATTTTGGAAGAAATTACATTTTGGGCGGTCTTCTTTGTTTATTTGCTAAACGCAGAGTAAAACTATTAGCCTTTTACACAAACAAAGAAAGTAGAATATCTGCTTGAGTTTCTAAGCTGTAAAATGCAGTATAATTATTTTTTTGTGTATAAATAAATCCGCATTTATGGTAAATCGATTTTCAGCAACTTAACAAATTCAACAAATTCAGTACACACAACCTCACGTTGTTAAAAAAAAGTTATTCAGGTTGAAGTTATTTACAGTGTTCCATCAGAGATCACTGGGTAAATCTAAAGCCCATGAAATGTTTAAAGCAAAATCTAGTAGCATTTTTGATCCTCATGAGGTCTTTTACACTGGCACCCAGTCCTTTGATGGTAAATCGGCACTGTGTCACTGAAACCAAGGGGCTGCACCGGTGTCTCAGTGGGTGTGTTGAGAAGGCATGCTGCCTGTAATGACTTCCACCAGCAGAGCTGAAGGACATAACTGATGTAGATTCAAAGAGACTTTACTTTCTGCTGAGTTGTTCTTGAATATATGTCCAGTAAAAAGACACCCACAGACAGCTTTCACTTCAATTCTAGAGTTTACAGCTTCTTTTAAAAACATGTCTGCAGCTAAGAAAACACAGGAGTCATTCCAAAGTCATAATTGTTTTTTCTTTGGCAAAGCATCACACAAACTCTTTCATTAATATGCTTAGCTCTTGTATTTATTGGTTAGTCTCCTGACAATTAAAGTCACAGTTAAGGTTTGTTCTGCTGGGTTCATCCGCTATGAGAAAAACCTTCATACCTTCAATTAAAAAAAGGTCTCATGATGGTAAGACATTCTGAATATTAACCTCTTCCCCTTGCTGTTTAAAGGTGCAGGCAAGGTTCTTTTTTCATCTCAAGATAAAGTGCCTTACTAAACCATTGCAATCATAAAACATCTAATTCACCTTCAGTGAAAAAGAAAAAAGTTGTTCAAATAAGTAAAAGTAGTCTTAAGTAAAAAACAAATCTGACTACATGTGTTAGTTTATTGAAAATGCATTGTCACTACATGAGTGATTTACTCAATAATTCAAGGACAGTTGAATTTGGCTTTTACTCCCTTTACACAGAAACCCATCAGACGGTAAAATTTGCACAAACACATAAACCGATTTGCATCAGTGGGAGTTTTTAAGATAGTCGTCATTTAAGCCATTTGCTTCAGCTTTGCCCTTCCTACCAATAACCATTATGACTCAGAAGTTATGTAACAAATGTAAGCTCAAACAGATAAGGGTTGACATTATTCAGCTCTACAATAAAACTCAGTTGCTTCTAACTTTGCTTTGAAATCTTTCAAATGGGGTTTGTAAACCACGAATTTCACTAACGTGAGGTGTCCCGCTAGATTCTTGTGTTGTTCTGTACCTCAGGTGAGGTCATCAACCCAAATACACACAAAGTAGAATCATCATACTCTGTTAAGAATAAAAAAAAGAGTTTTTTGAGTAAAACATTATAGTTTTTTTTTCCCCCAGATGTGTTTTAATTGATCATTTAAATTTGTTAGTGAATAAAATACATCAGAGGATGGTATCTTTACATTTCTCCACAATTTCAACCCTGACTTGTGTGGTGTATTCTTTATCTTCATAATATTTTCTTCCCTGACATTCTCTAGCTTAGAATCTCTTTATTTACACATAGGTGGAGTGTGTTTAATGATTAGAAAGCCTTTGGTTGAACTGGATTTTAGTTAGGGTTATCAGAGTAAAGAGGGCTGATACATGTACAGTATATGCCTCACTTTTCATATTTTTTATCTGAAGAAAATGTGAAAAGCATAAACCAACTTCCTAATTCACTCCACCACAGTTCACAGTCATGTACTATTTTGTGTTATTTCACACACAAAAAAAATCCAAATTAAGTACATTGATGTTTGTGGATAAAACCTGGTGAAAAAGTTATACGGGTATGAATACTTTTACAAGGTGCTGCAGTTTTCTACAAAAATAGTCTGCGCCTTTCATCTCCAAAACAAACAGTGAGACTGCTGCTTGTCTTGTGTTTTTAATGAATTTGTTTTCCATTTTAGAAACTCTGAAACATCCCATGTTTGCGAGGAAAGGATAATCACCCAACTCATGAAATGTTGATGAGCAAAATGAGTGGTGGCACATTTTCCACTCAGAGGCTCATTAGGGAGCCAATTCCAGTGACGATCTGTGTGGAGGTGGCAAGCACCTGCCTTCTGTCTGAGGCACGCCACTTTTATTGCACACCCTTCTATTTACTCACTCTCAAATTATTTTTGCCCTTTAGTTGACAAAGATAAATGGAGGGATTAATATATATTGGATTAATCTGGAGACTTGCAGAGGGGGTTTCAGAGAGCTTGGTTAGTATTTCCCTCAGGTAACCAAATGCAGGCCCACTGGATTATGCGCCATTTGCAGTAAGGCTTAGCCATGATCCAAAGCCATTAGCAGAACATGGCTGTTGAAAAAATGAAGGGAGGAGAACAAGGAAGTCTTTTAATTGCTTTATACTGATTAGAGTTCAAAGATGATTCTAAACTCAAGAAATAATATATATGCTTCTTCTGTCAAATATTGTCATATAAATAAAATTTACTGTTTCAAATTCTTTGTTCTGAGCAATTAAAGAAGGGGGATTATTTTTCTTACATTGTAAACGCTCAAAGGTGACAACTACACACTTCAAAGTTGCTGAGATTATTTCATGAATAGGTGTCATCACAGGTTTAGATGCTGCTCTTGATCTTTAAAAAGCGACAGGTTTTCTCTACAGAGAAATCAGCCCCACCTTTAAAAGTTAAAGCGGCTTCATTGTGTACCTGAACAATAGAGTAAGTAATGGTACTAGTTGGGGTTAGAGTACAATGTTCCACACCTGCTATTTCATGGTTTGAATAGCACCTTTAATGTGTTTGGGTTTTTTTGTGACTGAGTTTGATGCCAGAATATGTGAGTAAGAAACAAACCAAAGGCAAGAAGCATGTTAGACTGATATTTGTTTCATGTCTGGGGAATAGACAAATAATACTTTGACTCATAAAGAAGTGCATTGAATGGGTGCACTAGCTCGTGTAATGGTGGTTCTTCAAGCATTATCACCACAGGTGAGCTCCTTGTACAGTGTTCAGTATGTACAGGATGTACAGTACACACAATTCAGTTCATAAGAATGACTCAATAGCCAACATTAGATATATTTTGAACTACAGCTGATAAAACACAGTCCTGTTTCCTTAAGATAAATTATATATATATATTTTGTTGTTGTTCAGTATGAATGTTGATTCAGATACAAACCTCTGTGTTTTACAATGATTATGTTTTCTTACAATGTGCACACAATGGACAACAAAGGGGGTACCACTTCTTAGGAACACCTGAGCTTTTGTCCCTTGATATCATGGTGCCTTGAACAGTAACCAGGATGGCCTTATGAGAAAACCAGCAGTGTGCACATTCAAGCATATTCCAACCCCAAATCTGCAGAAACATCCTGATGTCACCTAACATCAAGTGTAGTTTCTACTGTTCATTTTACTGCAACATTGTACAATAAATAGGATTAACACATTGAAGAAAATATTGAGAATGGAAAATATTCATTATGTCTATCAAACTGACCTCACTGACTGAAATATCACAGCGAGCTGAAGGTTCGTTGGACACATTTTGTTGTTTTCATAGGAACTAAATTTACATGCACTTATTTACATTCTGAGGTATACAATACAATCTGTTTTAGCCACAGGGAGAAGTATGTTTGTGTTTTGCATGTGGAGACATTAATCTTCCCAGTGTCAGTGTTGTAGGGTCTGGGAAATTTACATGAATGGTTATTTTTGTGGTTAATAAAGAACTGTGTGTTGCACATTTGCAAGTTCTTTATGCAAGCTGACCACAGATGTCGAGCTTTTTTAAAAACAAGCTGTGTAGAAAAAGCGAAAGTATCAGTGACTGTTCTCACCTATTCATATGCAAATATTGACAATAGAAACATCACAGTAAACCATATTGTGCAAAAAATAGATCCTGGATCTGTGAGGCTGTATTTAGCTCATATTAATTTAAGTTATGATTTTGGTAACATCTTACAAATATCAGTTTGTAAGATATAACCAACTGAAATCATCATTATTTTATTTGTGTGATGTTCAGCAAAGAATATCGTGACTTATATAGGTTGTATTATGAATAAATAAAAAAGCCGACAACCAATGAAAAAGACAGACTGCCCTGTAATTGGTGGGTTACCGGTTTCTCTGTTGCCTCTGTCAGGGTAATGCAGCAACTTGTCAGTATGTGCGGATGAATGACTGAATGTACTTTAAAGGGCTGTGGGGTCTTCTCGACTTGATAAAGACCTGTACAAGTACAGTTTTGTTTGCTCTGGTATTTTTATTCATTTTCCTTTATTTGTAACTATGCAAAATTATGAATATAAACACAAAACAATAGTGAGTAACACAGAAACTGCCAACTAATTATGATCATACATGAATGAAAAGCAAGAGAAATTCAGATTACGTCCAAAACACAGTACTTAGCACCCTCCAAAATCTGAGATTACCTTTTATTACTGCCACCTAGTGGTAAGTTTGCTCCTTCAAACTGTTGCTCTTGTGAGAGTTTGCAGGACATTTTGTTTCAAGGCTTAATTAGATTTAGTTTGGTCCGAAAAGACCTTTTAATATGTGCTCCCTCGAAACGCACTGTCGTTAGGTGTGCTCTTTAGTTGTACAAAAAAAAAAAACTGCTAGTATGAACACACCAAGTCTGTGATGACCCTTGTAGTGTGAGAGAGGTTTACAAGCCACCTTAAAACTCTTAAAAACCTTACAACTAACTGCTTTCACTAATAGCCAAAGCACTAATGTTAAAATAAAATCTGCTAACTGTAACTGGTTAGAAATTAGTTTAGGAATTATTTGAAAAAATTGGAAAGTTGCAGGAATCTGACTGATTTACTTTTTATCTTTTTAACTATTTTATTTTATCTTGTCTTATATCAGGAATTTGAATTGGAGATTTAGATCCATTCGTTTTTCCACATTCAGTGCAGTATTTTCTTCAGGATTTCTAAGGACGCTGCAGCTTACTCCAACTACATCAATAACATAATGGGATCTTGGATTTTGAACAAATACTGTATTTTCATTGCTGTTTTATGGAAAACTAAATAAAGAACAAGCCTTACCTAATCTTAACTTTCAGAGTGGTCTTTGCTTCCTGTATCATCATCACTGCTCTTAACTCACACATTTAAACAGTAATACATTCACCCTGAAAGTCGTTGCTGGTAAATAGGATTCTTGAATTCAGAAATACTTGCTTACGGTGAAATTGTGTCTCAGAAATAAACAATTGTGGAGATTACTATTATTTAAAACCGACCACGTATCAGCTATGCGGTTGATCAAAAGGGGATTTCTGCAATACACGAGGCTGACCAGCAGGTGGTGGTACATAATTGGGTATTATATGACTTGTATCTTTGTAAACAGTTTTAAAAACAGAATAAATTCATTTTCATAGAGTATTACGCCTATCTTAACAGCCCAAGAACTCTATATCACCCATCCAAACGATGAGACTGTTTCTCTGTTTTCCCTTGTGACCTTTCTGCTAATCACAGCCACTGTAAAACAAGTGCTATAAAACACTGTCCAGCTGGTGATAAAATAAAAAAGGCCTCTCATCTAGCAGGTGGTGTTCTGCATATAACGTCCCTTCCTGTACTACCAGCCAGTTATGGTTTTATTGCTCCACACATCCCCCTTCATATCTGCCTGCTTCCAGGTAAGACCACCTGTCGGAACAATGATAAGACTAGTAAGAGGGATTGTGTGCAATTGGAGACTGGCAATCACTGTCTATGGCTGTGGTTATAATAATAAAGTGCAGAGCTGGGATGAAAATGTCCATGCTAGGTTTGCATGTGTGGTGTTTGTTTGAGTTCATGCAGACAGGAAATTATGTTAGTTTATATTTTTTTTGTCTGATATTTACAGAAAGACAAATGACTTTCCAATATAATTTAGCATTATTAGGCTGTAAGACATCCACTTGAGGGCAGTGTATTTTTTTTTTTTTTACCTGTATTTTTTTTAAAATTATACATTTAATTTAAAACCTCTTTTACAGCCCTGAATTGAACAATAAAACAATTAAAATATAATTTCTTGATGAGTAGAAATTTGCATAAAAAGAACAAAAGATTTAATACACAGCATACAAATATTTGACAGTGGAAAATCAAAAATGATAATAAATTCTAAATATGTTTACAAAATGGCTTTCAAGGAAGGAAGAACATCAGGACAAACCTTCTCACACATTGGACTCAGAGCTCTGTAGCCCATGGCAGCCAGGAAACCAAGTGAAGTTGAGGAAATGCTTTGTGGATCTCAGAGTTTTATCTAAAGATTATTTTAATTAGTTGCTCTTGTGACATTTTTATCTAAAATAAAAATCAAAAATGTAAACGTACTTAACACAATAGGGTGAAAACACGACAGCATAAGAAACATGATTATTTCCATTGATCTGAACATAAAATCCCGGAATGGACTGCAGCTGGAGTTGCACATAGGCTGTCTTGTTAAAGCTGGTTTGGTTTGTAGGTTGTACAAACAGGGTCCTGTGATTATTTTTGCTTTGATTTACCAACACGCCGCTGAGATCAACAGATCAACAGGCAGCTTTTGGAGTGCTCTGCTTTTCTGTGAAAAGCACGGTAGGTTTGAGGATCTCTGTGCAAACAGCCTCTTTATGACAGAGAGTGAGGTGAGTGGCTTCAGACACTACAAGCCAGACAACTCATCAAACAAATATACTAAAGGTGCTGAGTACACTCACTCTTTACCATCAGACTATTGTTATTAGAACATTTATTGACAGAAGTATAGGATTATAGCCTTCTATCAACAAATATAGTGCTAATGTAGTCTCTTAACACATTCGAGAGCATTATATACACATTAGGGATATATTTCATACCACAACAACAGTATTTCAGCATCTGGTGTGAACATGAATGCTGCATTTTTTCCACCTTCTCCAAAATTTTCATTCAAGATTAAAAACTGCCGACTTAATTCCTGCCTTGACACTTGCATTATAAGCAACGCTAAGTGTTTGTACAGCACATAGTGAGGTGCCATTTTGGTCTGCACGGATTTTAGCATCTTTCAGCACCTTGCTAGCTGGCTCATCTTGCTATCTGGGTGAATCTGCTCAACGCCCAGCTGCAGAGTTGAACCTGGCAATAGCTCCAACCCTAATCTCCCCCTCTAGAGTTTTTGCTGGCAGTTTTTTGTCGTTATTATTTGTCAGATTTGACATTGATGAATTAGTACTTTTCTGACACCTTTCAGATCTTTCAGTATGCCTTATCTCTAGCTAAAACACAGGTGATGACTAAAGTTATTGCAGGTGTTTGATGCAAATAATAAAGAGGGAGGGGAAAGCATGGATACTTAAGCCCTAAGGATACAAAGATGCACTCTTGAAACATGCTGTGTACTCCGAAGAAACATGCTGTAAGAGCAACTAGATAAATCTACCTGTTTATATTTTCCCCAGACAGTGATTATGACTGCAGAGGACTGTTTAATCATAAATAGTAGCATCATGGTTGAGGCTGCATCAGTAATTAAACCCAGAGGAGGCAGCAGCATTAAAATTAACTTTGTAATTAGGTGCAATAAAATCAAATGAAATGAAATATTCTAGGTAATACCATATAAGAAAGAAGGCCAAACAAAAGGCGTCCCAGCTGCCTTCCAACAGCCAGCCACATCTGATGATGCAGGCTCGTCAACATGCCTCTCCTCATATCCATAAACGGATGCTTCGATGCAGCTTTTTAATTGTTTAACCAAATAGGCAGTCAAATGAGCAACAACATCTGCTATGCGTTAACGTCAAAATATTTTTAAAAAGAAAGATGTGGCCGCAGATTCAAATGCCCCTCTTTTCTTTTTAAATCCTGGATTTAAAAATGGTCCCATCCTCTGGATTGCTATTGTAAGGAATAGGAAAATATTATTCATGGTATCAATATCTATTTCCATAAGACATATCTATTTCCATAAGACATAAGAATGATAATAGGCCCTCTGAAATGGAACGGCGGTTAGGATGCGTATGTCCGGTTCAGGTTTCTGAAAGCACGCCATAGCAAGGCGAATCTTGTGGTCTGGTGTTTCATACAACTCGGCAATTAGGCAACTGCTGGAACTGTCAATGTGTTGCCTTTAAATCATGGATGAGCGACTATCCAACCACCAACATCTAGTTTTGTCACTTCTTTTCAAATCTTATCAAAAAACCTGCTTTCACTATCTTATTTTATTTATTTTTCATGCAAAATACTTTGGTTGTTTAAGCAGACCAAAACTGTGCAGATCCCACCTTAAATGAGGGAATAAGGGAGAAATCTCTCTTGGATTTGTTTTGATGGACATTCCCAGGCAACACTTGGTGAAAACACTGAGCTGGCCCTTTTGTTCTGTTTTCCACAGTGCCAAAGTGGGCCTGGTTTGCAGCCATGTGTGACTGGGGCACTTAGTGGCTCACACTAATAACCCTAATTGGGAAAGTGGGCTCCGTTTCAGGGTCACTGACAGACCGACTGGCATGTGAAGAATGTGACCGTGTGGCACCCGTCTATTGTCTGGGCCTCGCTATCAATTAGCTCTTTACTGCAATGAACATCCTCTATGATGCCAGTTTCCACAGAGGGAGAAACCAGCCACATATATCTTTTTTTAATTATTATTATTATTTTAGTACTTTTCCTTTGATGTTTGTATATATTCTAAAGCAAGAAATGTAAAAGTAAAAAAACATACACACTTTGGTTTAGAATGGGTCAAAACAAACTTAATTCTTACCTGGAGGATTTTAGTCATTCAGAGCTAAAATCTCCATCAGTGTAGTGCAGACAGGCTTTGTTCCATTGACACACATCAGTGCTACAGACAGACATCCTTTGTTTCAAAAGGGAGTGTAAGGTGCTGCTAGTTAGTGTACAGGAATTAGGTTGGTTGCAGCGCTGCGTGGGATGAAGCTTCAGGAAGAATTCCCAACTAAGCACACTGTAAAAACTCTTGTTGCACTCATGGCATCAAATCCTCAATTAATCAGGTGTTTGATGTGGTTGGCCTCACTTTGTGCTCCACACCCTCAAGACTTTTCATGAATGAAGCCTTTGAAGCGTTGTCAAAACGGCACTTCAGTCAAGAATTTTGCAACATTTATTCTGTTTTCTTAGAGAGACTAACAGATTTGCACTGCAACTGCAGCTGTTATGTTATCCCTGTAAATATACCTAAAGCGCTCTACTTATTTTAATGCAAAATTATGGTCTTAAAGTTATGTTGAAACTAATTTAAATTATGGGGACCTTTTCATGCAAAATAATAATACAAAATGAAAATATTTTGTATTATTTAGTTTTTGAACAGGGTCTTGTGAACAGAAATGCAGTTTATTGTTGTTCATCCTGATTAGGGTTTTCTGGTAAAGCGTTATTGCTCTTATTTCTTGTAAGAGCAAGAAATAACTTTGTGTTTCAGAAAGTTAATATCCGTTTGTGTTGCTGTGTACAGAAAAATTGTGTAATGTGTGATGAAAACATAAATGACTATCCAAAGCTTTGGACTAAAGTGAGGCCCAACTGGAGAATTAAGACATGCCAGATCACCTGCACTGATGACACTAGGGCAGCTTACTGCAACATACAGCTAAAGCTACAGATCAAAGTAGATCCATGTGTTGAAATGGCCCAGTTGAAGAACAGACCCAAAATCAATTGAAAATCTGTGGCAAGACTTTCCATTCAATTAGACAGAGCTTCATTTTTTTTAAGATATTATATAAGAATAAGCAAAATCTAGAGGTTGAAAGCTAAAGGTAAAAAAAAATTACCAAAATTACTCGCAATTGTAATTATGGTCAAATCTGGAAACCATTGGCATAGAGAAGCAGTAAACAAGTATGTTACACTTTTTACACTTTTATCCATACACAAGTTTTACTTCCACTTCATAATTTTGTTCTACTGTGTTGGTATATCACACAAGGTTTTGCTAAAATATATTCAGGTTTGTGACTCTAACATGACATAATAAAAAGTCATAATCTATTGATATAGATACTTTTGTAAGCACTGTAATAAATGAATATGAGATGGGATATTTTGACAAAGCTTGATTTGAAGTCAGTTGACCTTTTTATCATCTCAAAGTCAGTGTGTACAATAAACAGGCTTCTGTGTACATCTGTGATCTTTTCTGTAGTTGCAGAAGCCATGCAGCTCTCTAGGGTAGCATGCTACTGTCTGCCACCTGCCTTCTTGTTGTGCTACTCAGATGTGGCTTTTACTCATTCCTGCACTATGATCTTCTCATTTCAGACTCAGGCATGCATTACCTGGGGAGGTGTATAGTAAAATTAAAAGCCCCTGTTAGATCATGCAAGCTCTCATGACTCGCGGACAATATTGACATGTTGTTCTCACCTGTTGGTCACATGTATCTAATAGCCACAATCAGCACTCTGTGAGGAAAAAAAAAAGTTTTGGCATGAGTTTGCAGCAGTGATATTTCTCTCACAAAACAACAACGAACAACAAACCTTGATAATAATCTTGGATTCTATGCTGAGTTCACTTGTGACAGCTAAACATAGAAAACTAAGAGAGATGGGTGTTAGCCACGTGCAGTGAGGTATGTGTGTCAACAGAGTTGGCCTACAGATGAACTCCTGGAAACAGCTTGAGCTCAGGTAGAAGAAAAGAGAAAGGCAAAGAAAGATGGAGGAAAGAAGGTGTGACTTTACTAAGTGACTCAGCCAGGGCAGACTCTGCTGACTGACAAATCAAATGCCAACTGACAAAAGCACACACCGGCTCCAACTTTACTGGCTCCAACTTTACTGGCTCCTTTCACCACGCAGGTGGTCCTTCTCCCACACCTCTACATGCAGGCACAACGCAACACTCAAGCACCTCGCTGATTTGTTCCGCATTTAGGAGGTTAATGTCTCATGGAGGTCTGACAAATTATTCCATATCACTGCATTATGAAAATATTAATTTTGGTTTCAGTCCAGTGCCCTGCAGGTGACCTTAGAGCTACAACGCAACATGCCAGGTTCTGACCTCATCTGCACACAAGCATGACATTTGATTAATGGGCTCTGAGGTGAACCCTGTGTGTCTGTCCCAGGTCAGTCTTTTCTTGTTGATCCTTGAAGGGAGTGGTAAATTGATGGTGCTTCCAGAAAGAAGGGAAGTACACAAGTGCCACGTACCAAGACCTTCTGGGTTTCTCTTAGACTCTCTTATATATGGCTTTTCCTGTTCACACTTACCGCTCGCCCTCCTCTCTCTCTCTCTTTCTCTCTTTCTCTCTCTCTTTCTTTCTTACAAACACACAAGAACAAAGAAAAACCACTTTCAGTTGTCAGTCACAGCTCCAGTTTACCTTGATAATTCTGGCATACTGTCAAACTTTTATCTATAATAGGTGTGTTTGCAAAGCAAAGAATCCCTAAGAATGATCTATTTGCTCATTTCTTAGGTCTTGTTTAAATAAATGCATTACATAAACTCTTTTTGTATTTGTTTGTAAACACCAGGAGATGACATGCAGAGCAAATTTACTCTCGTGTGTGTGGTCACAGAGGTGCCGAGGTAGCTCACAACACAGACTAACACTTGTATGAATGCCCCCATTGCCTGGTTCTATTTGAAGGCAGCGTTCACAAACTGAGCATGACTACCGTGAAGCAACTCACTTTTGAGTCTCCAATAATGGAATGATTAATTTAATTGTATTTAAGGAATGTCTATGCATTAATCATGACAGGTAGGAACAGATACAGTGCCTTGTGGAAGTATTTGTACCCACTGGTCATTTTGCGCAAACACAAATTGTGAGTTGGAAAGAAAAGAATGCATGTTTGTGTGTGCTGACCATGTGAGTGAAAAAGCACATTTTCTTTCATTTACTACTCCAAGTAACAGAGGGTGTGTCTTTACCAGGTCTGCAGATCAAGAAACAAACTGTTACCTGTTTTCTGTTTGAATTGGCTCAAGTGAACTATGGTTTGCCACATATTCTCAGCTGGACTTAGGTCTGGACTCTGACTGGGCCATCCCAGCACTATGCTTCAATCTAAAAACCATTTCATGTTTAGGGTTTAGGAAAGGAGAACTTCTGTTTCATAATTAAATTTTCCATACCTGTAAAAGGGTTTTCTTTCAGTATTGTCCTGTCTATATCTTCATCAGTCTTCCCAATAAACTCTTCTCTGCTTTCCTGTTTCTTGTACGTAGCAAAATAGTTTCCACAATAGGTTCCACTACTATGTTTCGCTGTGAGTGTGTTTTCCATGTTTTCAGGATGATGGGAAGCTTTTGCTTTCCAACACAAAGAGTTTTGCATGTATACTAAAAAGGTTTAACTGATGTTATCATGATACAGGATGTTAAAGTTATTTACAATTTTGGCAAACTGTAAATAGGATTTACTATGACTTTCTTTCAACAACAATGTTCTTACCACTCTTTTACAAAGTATAAATTTGTACAGTAGTAAATGGATAGTTGTCCATTCAAAAGATTATCACACCCATAAATATTTTGGCTGGTACATTTCAGATTGTTATTTGTAATATATTTTGAAAACTTTATATTGTTTCCCCCTCTTGACAACTGTTAGCTAATTTGTATTGATCTTTCACAAAAAATCGCAATAAAAAAATCCTTGAGATCTGTGGTTATTATGTAATAAAACATAAAAAGTTAAATAGTTTTGCACTGAATTATCCAAATGTAGATTCTGAGACAATTAAAATGTGAACCACTGCCACAGACCTATTTCAAACTCCCGATAATACCACATGCAAAAATTATCCATGCAGCCACTCTGGCATCTTTGAACTCATGCTTGTGCACAGTATTGTCAGAATCAACGTGCAAGTGGAGATTGCACGCCTTGTTGCAGCCTCATGCTGGTGGCATTGGTGAAATTTTGTAGATGTGAAATGCTCAGTCATGCTCAGCGTGTTAAACATCTTACGAACAGACTCGCAACCTGCCTGCCTGCCTGTCTGCTTTCTTGTCTGTACTCCACCTCGAGAGACGGGGATTAGAGGCCTTGGAGGACCGACTGTATGGATGGTGTATGAATAACTTGGGGAGAGGTGACAGACGGGACAGATCGTGTCTTATAACCAGTAAAGCCTTGGTGCTCCCATAGGGGACTGGGGCATCTCACAGAGCGCCACATAAAGGGACGCCGCAGACGTAGGCCTGGTCAAGGCCTAAGCTATAGAAGCCCTGACATCTGGCTTTCTTCTATGTTTCATCGCCAACCTGCTACCCCAGTCTGGCAGCTATATGCACTTCATTATTGTGCCTTAATGCGCTTTTGAATTGCAGTCAAAATTAAGTCCTGATATATCGTTTTATTGCCAATAAAAAGCATTGGATATGAAAGTATCTACCATCAAATATCTAGTAAGTCACACCAGCATGCAGTATATGACACTAGCAGTATGTTTTTTCTGCACATTGAAGTACAAATGTGCAATGTTTGCAGCGTTCTGACCAATAAACTGTAAAGATAAAATTATGATGAGACAATAAAGGCAGGCTCAATCGTTTTGAGGGGAAGATACACAGCAGGTGGTACGAAAAGCTCTGACAGAACCCCTGATTTGTGCAGAATTGTGTTGCTTAAAGGATATGGCCACCAGATGCCCATTTGGATGAAAATCTAGCTTTCAGTCTAATCTGTCAATTTTGGAAGCCAAAAACGTGTCAGCTTCACGAGCGATGCAGTGAAACTTTGGTGTTAACCCTAATAAAGAACACTTCTTCACTTTAATAGGTTGAAAAATGTCAGTCATGTATTTTGCTATTTTGTTTTTGTTTACAATTATATTTTTTAATTAATCTTATTTACAAATATCAAGCCCATACACTTTATCTTGGAGCGCTGCTTGCCTTTGTGCTGTGGCTGGCTGCACAGGACCTCAGCAGTCCTCAGGATGTAGCCATAGATGGCAGTGTTTTGCCTTATTTTTAACAGCCCCCCTCAGCTTTGAGGCTCTGAAGATATTCAGCACTGTTTCTGTAGAAAATATACACTCACTGATTCGACTCTGTATTTGAACCATTTCAAGACCTTTTTTTTTTTTTTTTTACTATATTCTTAAGTTTTGATGTCAGATGTCCAGATGCCCAAACCTCAACAATACATACACTGATATTAAGGCATTGGTTAAAATGGAAAGATGAAAAAAATATTTTAAAAATGTATTAGTATCCAATATTTTATCTTTTTTTTTTTTAATTTAAGCTTTGGTTTTTATATTTTTACAACTTATGTTGTATTGAGGATTATTTCTTTAACAAGCTCTTTGTTTATTTGCTTCATATTACATTACATAGTGGATCTTAAAATATAATAACTCATATTAAGATTTATTTAAAACAGCAACAGAGACTCTTTGAAACGGACGACAAAAATAATCCATTTCACAGTGGAACGACTTGACTTCCTTCTTTTATTTGTAGCATCTCAAAAGATCTGCTTGAATCTATTTTGTTTGATCAACCGTAAATTTCCTCAGTCTTTAGCTTGAACCAGTCCAAGGCCGGCTTTATATTCGGGTGAAATCATAAAATGACACTTGAGATAAACAGAATGTTTACCCACCCCATGTGAGCAGAGGCTGATATGTAAATGCAGCCTTATTCCTTCATCAAATTTGCATTTACCCTCTTAACCAAACACTATAGGGCTCCAATTCAAACACCACTAATGATGGCTGGCCCTTTATGACCAATTGCCGTATCTGCAAAAAAAAATAAAAGAAGAAGAGAAGAAGAATGGGAAAGAGCAATTTAGCGGGGAATGAAAGGAGTAAGGCATAGTAGCTATCTGTGAGTGGATGACAATAATTGGATCAAGTTTGCAGAAAAATGGATGTGTTGATGCTCTAGTGGCTTGACTGGCAATCGGCTGGCTTTTCGCCTATTTATCATTCCCCTTTTATCTGCTGCTGCCAGACCTTTCCACAGCCTCCATTCCGGAGCCGACTAATCAAACAACTTTTTAATAAGACTAAAGCGGCATCTCCGCCGCCAGACAGCAGAGCGGGGCTCCCGCAGAACGAGGTTAAGAATCTGGGGATGAATATCAAGTAACACTCTGACATTCTTTCTTTTCTCTGCGATCAGGAGTTTGAAACAGTATCAAGAACAATCAGCTGACTTTGCTGCTTTCAGATCTGTCAGGCAAGCTGTGATTCACAAGGACACAGCCTCTTGGTAAACTGGGCTTCTGCCTGCCAGAGAGAAGAGATTCCACTTTTCACAGTTCAACTGGAGCTTTGTTTGCCACCATTACATGTCCACCTTCTCTGCAGGACATTGTGGATGAACCCCATAATGCATCTTCTATTCATAATTTCCTAATCTTTTTTTTTTTTTTCAAAGAAGTTGTGACAGTAAAACAACAAAGTACCTAAAGATCCAGCTTATAAGATTTCAAGAAAGTCAGACTGTTCGGAAAGAAAATATATGGCAAGTCGTGTTTGGGCAGATCATAGAGGATTAGCAAGCCGGCCATGTTTTATAAATGCACTTTTATAAAGTTGAGAACAAATAAGAAATGTTTTGTTTTGTCCAAACTTGAATGTCATAAGTTAACCAAAATATTCCCACTCCTTTGGTTTTGACAGAAGATGATGTTGTCCTGAAGACTTTAAGTGGGGGCTTTCAGAGAGGAAAGCACTCTTTCATGTATAAAAAGAAAGCAGCTATGGCTGTCAATTTGTGTGTTTCTTGAACTTTTACATTTTACAATGTAACTGTTTTGTGGAACAAATACTGACCTCTTCCTGGTTTGTCTCCTCAGCAGAGCAAGACAGCCAAAGAAAGGATCAATCTCCAAGTGCTGCTTAGAGACTCTTGGAGCAAACCGGTGAGATAAGTTGGAGGTGTTTCAATGAATTGTGTTAAATTTCATTTATTCTTTGGTTTTGCTTAGTTATAGTGATCTGCATTGGTGTAAATATTTACCCAGTATCTTTACTGTTTTGTTGGTGTCAGATTTGTGTACATATTTCAATTTTTCCGATTTCCTCCTGTCATGGTTTCTTCCTGAGAATCCTTTAGGGTAGAAGCATTTAAAGACAGCTAGCTTCTTTCAGCAAGTGATGTTGATGGTTTTGGTATGACCTGCAGTTCAAATATAAACTAATCTCTAACTTAGTTGTTTTGAGTTGTTGAGTCCCTGTCATTAAAAACTGACATTATGATAGATCAACTCAAAGAGATGCATCATTAGGAAGTGGATGTGTGTTTTAAAATTTGCTGAAGGACTGCCTGTGAGGTAATCCAGCCCCCCCTCTCCCTGTTTTAGTATGTTGTACATCTGCTTTTTTGTGTGATTACAGCTGCAAGTTTTCTGGGGTTTTCTTCTTTTCAGAACAGCACAAACAGCCACATTTAACAAAGACTGTGTCTAAACATCAAGTTTTAAGTCTTGCTAAAAATGGATCAATTCTCAAATCTAGGTTTATTGTAACACATTAATATGCTTTGATACAAATTGTTCTAATGTTGCTCTGTCTGTGTGTTTTGGGTTCTTTTACCTGCTGGAAAGTCAAACTCAACCCCAGTTTTTAGCATCCTCCACTAGGTTTTGTCTTCTAATAGCCATGTTGGTTTGCAACTCTGCTTTAGATTCTTTTTATACAGATTTGCTTTCATTCTGTTAGTATCTTTCCAATTGAGATGCAAATGGTGAACTTCTGTGTCTCTTTGGAACCCTGAGTGCATTTTTTTTAAATACTCTTCATTTTTAATTAAGAAGTGGATTTACTTTTGGTCTGCAGCCACATCCTGGTTGCTTGTTCTTCTGGAGGTGCAGCAGTACAGTGAGAAGGTCAAGGTGCTTTCAAAAGCTAGCCTGACCTATTTCTCCATCTTGTCCAGGGTATAAAATTGATGTCTTGCAGCTTTCTGCAAGCTCACCAGCTGCTGCTTGTCCTGTGGCTATAGAGAAGTTAACAAGTACAAAACAAAACATGTGATAAAATGCAACAAAGGACATCGGGGAGTGAACGGGGCTGTCTTTAAGAAGGATCTCCCTGCTGGTCTCCTTCCACCAAAGGAGGGCAAGACAGAAAGAGGAACCTTGATTCGACTTCTTGCTAGGTAACTGAGGGTCCAATGTTTGGAATGTGCATCCCACCCTGCACATCCACTGACCCCAGGTCATACAATTTGTCCTTTTAGTTTTCTTGGTGTTTCAATTATGAATTTCCTTTTTGAACAGCAAAAAAAAATGATGAGGTGCCCTTGGAAGAGAAAAAAAACTCACATTTTGAGTGTGCCTGTCAAATTGCTATCTAATTGTTGCAGGGCTGCAGGGGGAGCTGATATCTGCTTTTCTCTCGCCGCCGGCTGCCGGCCCTGCCGTTCACAAAGCCCCGGGATGCCACACACATTCTGTTTGTTCTACATGAGCAAACAGATTGTAAACTGGCTGATAATTTTTGTACTGACAATGTCATTTACGGCTGTCAGCCTTTTGTCTGCTCTGTTTGCTTTATTCAAATATGAACCGAGTGGACCTCCCTTCCGCCGCGCACTTCTGCATTAAAATCACATCAATTCACTTCCATTTTGTCTTATCTGAATTTCATTGGAGGCAATCACTTGGTTGAATGCCCCGTTGTTGCCATGGAGACCAAAGGTCCCGTGTGGACTTCAGAAGGATTAGGAACTTGTAAGATTTAAGTCTTGAAGTACACAGTGGCTTTGTTGAGTTTCTCTTTGATTTGATGGCAAGGAATTTGCCTTTTCTAACTTTGGACAGAGGTGAAATAAATCTGTATATGTATTAGCATCCTCTGGAAGGATGATAAATATTCATCTGCTCCCCTTTGCTTTGATTTATTTCCACATTTAAAAGGCACTTCTATCGTTATTTGCCTGACCCTGATCTGCATTCATATGGCTTGGGGATCCCAGACGTGAACCACAGAAAATGACGCTTCGCTTGTCAAGCAGCCATCTTTGTGCTGCAACTATGACAGTCCAAGTGGCATGTGGTGCCTGGATGGCCCCAGTGGGCACCCCTTTGCCCCACCAAGGGGACAATGACTCCAGCTCAGCGAAACGAACAGGAGCGCTCACTGGACGCTCGCTTCCCAGGGCATCGCGCTCCACTCCTGAGGCATCTGCCTCCGCTTTGTTCGCCAAGGTCAGGGCACAAAGTGCTGAGTTATTCACATCAAACTGTCTGGCTGGAGGCGGCTGCAGATGTTACTGTTTTTTGTTTGGTTTTGTCTCACTTTTTTTTTCTGCATCTTGTCAGCAGTGGCTGCCAGGGTGCTTGGTGTGTGAGTTTTTAAAAAGCTGAAAAAACGTGGCCCCTGAAAGGAGAAGCTGAGGCCTTGGCTCTTTCTCCTCATGAAAATGGTAATCTTTTTTTTTTTTTTTTTTTTTTTCCTGTGCCTTTTGCAGCCAAAAGTACAAAGTAAACAGGCTGGAGTAAATAGATTCATTTTCATTTGTGGCAGGCATTTCTTTTTGTTCTTTGTACCACCAACACTAACATCTATTAGGCAGTTTTCCATCGCAAATACATTCCAGAAATTTTCTTCAAAGCTGAAGAATACAACAAGTATTTTAAATAGTTTGTAAATCTTAATTGAAAAAAGGTTAATTTAGATTTTAGAAAGTCACTACGGTTCATGTTATACTGAGTGAAGCCACATTATCATATGCATCTCATCTTCCTTCTTGGGTGAAATTTATGCAAATATATTGAATAGAAAACATTGTTGCAAACAAAATAACTTGAACATACTGTGCCAATACGCAGTACTGTGAAAATATTCATACCAATTTAGTTTTCACATTTTTCACTATTACAACCACTAACTAATTGATTTTTGAGAGATTTTATGTCTTGTAATTGCAAATTATATGCTGCTACTTTCTCACACACTTTCAACACTGTGACATGGATTTTAGAAGGCTTCCTTATGATGAAGAGGACAGCACAAGCTTAAGAGCAAGACAAAAGTATTATTGAGGGCAACAATGAAAGAGAGACTGAGGAGGTGTGTGTGAGGCTGTTTAATTCTGACATTGAAGAAAACAATTTTAGTAGAATTAGTGCACTAAAATTAGTGATCAATGACTTGTTTTATGAAGCCGTGTTTCAGATAATGTTCAGATGAACCGTTAACTATATTTATTTGTGTCATGAGTACATATTTCATTAATAGTTTAAGAAAATCTTTCTGTGCAAATTTTTCATGCCAGAAATATACAATAATGCAACTTATAGACAAGGGCTGCCTATACATGTACACTTTTTTTTTTTTTTTCAAAGTTAGTGTACAGCTTATATTCCAGTGCATTCATCAGTCTGGAAATGTGCATACTCAACCCCTGTCCTCTCAAGACTAATACATTTTATACTCACCTTTCACCTTTCTGTAATTCCTTTTAGTGCAATTACAGACTAAAATATTTCTGTGGTTTGTTTCTGACAGACATGAGCATTTAGAAACGGAACTGTTTGCAAAGTCTCCTTTGCAGAATAATTCAAGCTCAGATAAGCTGGATGAATGGAGTATATTTTTTTTTTTTGGTGAAGTAGGATCAAGACACCGACAGAAGGACAGTAAAATCTAGTTCTGAATATGCTAAGATCTAAACTATTCCATTGTACCTCTGGCAGTTTTAAGTTAAAACTTTGCCTGGGTCACCAGGATTGCTTTGTGCTTATTTTAATTTTCCTTCTTCTCTGTCCCTGTCAAATAAGCTATCCTGTCAGCATGATGATGCACCATCATGTTTCACCCTACATATTAATTTTTGATGATTCCCTTTCCACCAAATTGCTTTTTTACATGTAGGTCAAAAAGGTTTCTTTTGGTCTGATCTGACCAGAGCACCTCCGTCCATGTGTAGTGTGTCCCCTAGATGGCTTGTAAAACACGCTATGGATTCCTTCTTGCCCCTCTGAAGTGTCCCATCAATAGACTCTTGTGAATGAGCTGTGGATCTCAGCAGCTCCTCCAGAGTTTCTATTGGCTGCCTACCTGCTCTCTTTCTGAATAATGCTTTCATTGTCTGGCCTGTCAGTTTAGGTGGATAATCATGTCTACCTACGTTTCCGATTGTGCCATATTCTTTTAGATGATGGACGAAACAATGTTCTATGAAATGGTATAATCACAAAAAATGTAACATAACCTTGCATTAAACATCTCACAGACAGGTAAGGCACTTTGCTTCACTGAATTTATTTAAGTGTATCTGAGTAAAGGTTCAAACAGTTTGATTGAATAAATTAGAAAACCATGGGTTCCTATTCTACTACTTTCCCGTTATAGCTCCTCTCCATTGTTATCTGCTACTTTTAAGGATGCACCAGCCGATCTCAATATCCAATATTAGTATTTCTTTTATGGGTGATAACCAATATTGGCCCATATTTGCCTGTTAGGTACAGAACACACACACCCATGAACGTGCGCATGCACACACACACACACACACACACACACACACACACACACACACACACACGCACCCCGTCACTGTCACCTCATGATCAAACTTTCCCAAAAAAGCACAAATGACAATAAGATGGGCATAACGTGGCTTGTTAATAACAGCCCAGTTTAACTTAGACTGATACAATGTTAATGCTAATGAATTGTGCTTTGTCTTGTTCCTTCTGAAAAGATTCACAAAAAATATTTAAAGGTTGTGTCTGTGACGTTAAAATATGACATTAAAATATATTACTCAAGGTGTGTGAATACTTATGGTAGCTTTCATACCTTTCCATAAGCTTACATGTTTATGAAAGCTGTTTTATAAACCTTCATAACCTTCATCAATTTGTATTTTAGACTTGACACTTAAGCAATTTTTTTTAGTGCCCCCTCAACATTCGGTGAAATTTGAGAAGTAAACAAAAGTTCTCTCTCTGCTGTCATGGTGTCACCTGGAGCATCTAAACAATCAATGCACATTTGCAACTTGGTATTTACTTGGTGTTGACATCAATGGCAGCCCTTTAAATTAAGGTCATTTTGTCAGATATTGCATGACATTACTCGTGGCATTTTGGAAGGATAACCAGAGGCGGAATATAAAACACAGACATCCGTTTTACCTTTTTTGTATAGCTCTTTCAGGTTGCATCTTAAGCTAGATAAAAAGTACATTCAAGACTACAGATTAAAAAACTACATGGTTGTTTTTGTTTTTAAAATCTGGATTCCAGTTTTCTCACAGAGGATTTACTTGCTCATTTCCTGTATTTAGAACCAGGTGGCAAATTTACATCACTTGTTTTGTCATTAACAAGACATTTTTCAGCCTCAAACATTGCAGATCTCTCAAAGATTTGGCTATGGAAAAGGTTTTGACAGAGTCTTGCCACTGCCTGTCGAGACACTATTTCATCTATGGAAGGAGGATTATTCTCAAATACCAGCCCCTGTTTGAACAAAAGAAGCTGATGATGGCAAATTAGGCTTGGGCTTTTTCTGTTGGGAAAAAGAACAGAAACATCTATGGTCTGACATGGTGGTCTCTGTTTCTTCATAATGATATATTCACTTAGAGTTTACATGCTTACAGAGGAGAATGATCAAAGGACAATAAAATCTGTTTTATTCACTTGTTCACTGCTGTTCTTAGTGGGTTAAAAGCTCCAGTGCAGACGGGCCATATCAGTGTAAGTTACACTTTAGTCAAGGACACAACACAGTGGTTCGTTGACAGTCTTTATTGTGCCAAGAGGGAATAGGAAATCAATGGAGCTGCCCTGTCGAAGTCAGTGTACCTATATGCTGACTGAGGTCACAGTAAGGAAAGACCAGGCTCAGCAGAGTAAACAAAAACTTTGGAACGTCCTCTGGGACGTTTTTAAACTAAATTGAAATATGCTGCATCGATATTGCACCTCGTCTGCCCGCATCGCAAACACAAACAAAACCTAGCACTTAAAAAATTTCCTTTTAAGAGTAGATCAAAAATACAGATCTGACAATGTGTTTGGTCTGACCAGCTTTATCTTCCCTCGCTCTACAACTCCTCTGTGGCCGCAGTTGCCCGTGCTAGCTGCTGCACAGTTGGCTGTGCTATTGATCTCATTGAGGCTAAAGACACTTCATGTACCCTGAAAGGCCGCTTACACAAAGCAGTGACATTGATAGGGCCACACCGAGGTGGGCCCTTTTTGTCCCAGCCTCTGTGTGGGAGTTGGGGCTAACAATCGCGGTGGGGGCAGTGCTTTGAGCTGACCCACGCAGGACAACATTTAAACTTTAAGCAACTTAGAAGCTGATTAGAGACTAAACTGAAACATAGGGCTGTCTTTTAATCTGCCTGTGCAACACTTTTTTTTCTCTTTTTGACTCATTTAAAGTCATCAGATTTTTACAATGACTAATCTGATTGATGTCTAGACGTGCCCTTTTTTTCTCAAATGCTAAGATACAAATGTTGCACTTTTCTTTTTCAAGGTATGGGTGCTTTATGTTACCACATATGTGAACTCAACTGTGAGTACATTTTGTGAGGAGTGAAGATTTAAACCTTTCATTGTAAACTGCCTAAAAGGGAAAGTCAGTTTGGCTGTCGACAAGGCTGCCTCTCATCATTGCACACAACTAGCCTACATGTAGCCACATGAGGCTCCTGCCTGCACATCTGGCCTTTATTTTTGTAGCTAAGGAGTATCCAAACAAAGCAGAAGCCGAAAACAGGTTTGTTGTTTTAGGTCCAGGTGGAAAGGGTGTCGGTCGCGGTAAAAGGAATCTTAATCACACGCTGATTTCTGTCTTCCTTGCATTCCAAGCGTGACATATCACTGTCATTTGTGGCCTCTCGCTTTTACTGTTTTCCTGTAAGGAGTCCATTTTGATAGGATTAGCCATTGCTATTATCCTTGTTCTAGAAGACTTCAGTTTATCCAAATGTAGGTGCAGCATTGTGCTGCTTTGAAAGAGCCGCGGCCACCCAGATTTGCAGGAGTTGCATGGGATGACTCTGCAGGCAAAGCGTGACTGATGCGCCTCCCAAAGGAGAACAACGACTTCCGAAAGGCAAGTGGGTAATTGATTTGCCTGCTCTTGGTAATAGCTCATGACTAATTGAGCATACAAAGTGCAAAAACAAATGAAAAAAAAATATAAAGCGCTGTGAAAAGTATTTGCTCCCTTAAAAATATTTGCGGTTTTGCCTTTTTATCACAATTAAATGTTTCAGATCATACAACAAACTTCCACATCAGACAAATATAACATAAATAATTTCAAAATGCCATTTTCAAATAATTTGGGAGAAAGAGCTTCCAAAACTTACTTGGCTCTTTCTAGAAAAACTGACCTAACCTCTGAGGTATATCAGACATTAACTGTGATTAATCGCCTCTTTTGAAAAGCTCAGAGGAATCATGAAAAAAAAAACATGAAAATCACAAAACACATGGTCCACATTCATAGGATTGGCAGGCCTACCAAAATTACAATAAGTGCAAAGCAATTGATTGTCAAGGAGCTCACAGCAGAACAAAGAACAACATCCAAGCACCACAGTCGTTAGTCGCCACATTAAAGGTCAGTGTTCATGATACAAACATAAGATAGACACTAGTCAAAAGTTTAGTCTGTTCACTTCCAGTGAAGCTCAAAAACATCTCAAAGCTCCACAAAATATGTGGAAATATATTCTTTGGACTGCCAAGACAAGAATGGAACATTTTTAAATTTGTAAAATAGCATTTTGGAAACAGAAAATGATACCAAGAGTAAAACATGGTGGATTTATGATGATCTAGAGCTGCTTTGATGTTCCATCAGGACCTTGACAATCTGCCATGTCTAAAAGAACCATAAACCATAAAGTGTGCTCTGTAGCAGAACATCCTTTGTTTTCTGTAGCAGAAAACATAGACCAACTTATAGTCTTAACCTCAAGTACACTTTCAGGATAATGAACCACAGAGAACCAACAACCCTATCTCTGGTGGGCTCTGTTTTTGAGTGGTCTCAATACATGAGACCAGTCAAGATGCTCTGTATCTTGCACATAATACAAACAACAAATGATGTCATAATTCTTAATGTTTTGTCACATCTGACCAGCTTACAGAACAGTGTTGCCTGTGTTTTATGCTATTCTGAATACAATTACTGATGACTTGCTAGTTGCTTGAAGTTAATGTGAAGGATTGTGAGATTGTTATTTAAGCCATCCTACCCTCAGGTGTTTTTCCAAGAAATGATGTAAAACCAGAGTGAGAGGCCGCCAAAGCCTTATATAGGCAAGCTGATTGCGGGACACTCCACTTGTAGTAGACTGCCTAGGGGTGTTTGTGTTTGCCACATCGTTTAAAAATAAATAAATAAATGCATGCACTTAACAATTTCATTATATCATAAGCTGTTAATGATTTTAGTACTGCTAGATATTCTCTGTATTTTGATTGTGCATAATTTTTCTGTGGTAATTGAACTCCAATTAATGGTGGTTTTTCTTGTAGGAGGAGCTTTCAGTACAAAGCCTGGAACAGAAATGTCCTTGCCATGGTTGTGCAGTGTGAGTCTTAAGAGGCACAGAGCCGGCGCACCATAGTCAGGTTACTGGTGGAGTCTTGTGATTTTGATTTAATTTTATTTCTATTAACTAAAGATTTCATGAGTTCATTTCCTCAGAATTTTGTTCCTGGATAAAAAAAAAAATTCAGTGACCACAAACATTTGATGGCAGGTGTTTCTGCCAAGAGAGGCACAGCTTGTCAAGGGGCGATATTTTATTTAATTTATTTATTTTATTTTATTTCTTTACATAAGACCAGGTCTTGTAGATATGCTTATTTTTCTTAATAAATTAAATAATTTTACATATAATCAAGTTTATTTGCCTGAAATTAAAGTTAGTTTGGTGATTTGAAAACACACAGTAAAATAAAAATAATATATATGTATACCGGCAGTGATACTGTATAAAATTCCTCACTCTAGAACAAGAAAGCTTTTAATATTTTTCTAAAAGCACAGAGCATAATGTGAGGAAGACAACTTCAAACCCTGACCTTTACACCTGTCTTTAGTTAAAAGCCAGGAATACAATTTTCTTTTTTCATAACATTAGTGTAAAGATCTCTAAAATCCTGAAGTATCCATTTTGACCCAAGTTCTTGAAATCTTAAATTTATTCAACACTCGTGCTATTTACTTTCTTCTGCAAATTCTGGCAAGGATTATGCCGCAGCATTACATTCAGCCTTTTGTTTTCCCCCAGAATTTCAGTGCCATCCTCCGCTATTTACAATGATCTGGCATTTCACTTCAATTGCTGTCCCTAATTAGACCATAATGCCATACTGTTATCCTGATTAGCATTGAATGGGCTTTGATCAGCATGTATTATCAGATTACCGTGATAACCTACCTTTTGGATTAAGACGAGGTCTGTGTTCATTGTGCTTTCTTGCTGGGAAGAATGAAGGGGGTGTGGGTGAGTTGAGGACTAAGCCCGATGGCTTCTTTGTATGCGGGAAATACCACTTTATCAGGGAGGGCTGTGTTGAGCAGCAGGTTCACTGAGAATGGGTTAGGAGTGTGTATGCGTGTGTGTATTTGGTAGGGGGGGTCTTTCAGGGGAAGCAGTGTTCTGTACCCTGCTCTCTTTCTCCAGACTCCAGCCCCCTTTTGTGAAGACCTAGTGGGCAGCAAAGATCACAAGGGATGACACACCCCATTCTGACCTGTTTACCCAGGGAAATAATCACTAATTTTGGAATAATCACGCCCCCCGTTGACTAAGACTAATTGAATGGTGGCATGCCATGAAGATGCTGGACCAGCTTTGCGCTGTGTCTGCCTTGTCAATTGTGTTGGCCTGGCAGCTCAAAGTGATTGATCCCCATGGAGCTGTGAACACAGAGAGGTGGAGCAGAAAGATATAGAAACATAATTAGTCGTGAATATGCCTCTGTACCCCTGCTGTGATGATCTTCAGATATTAGGATTGAGGAATGTTGGATTACCCATCAGTGTTATTTGGACATATTGGCTTCTTTGTGAAACACATTGATCCTCAGACAAAGTATGCAAGCCTGTGCAATCCTCTCTTGAAATTAAAATTTAATAAATTGAAATTGCCTATTCACAGCCGCACACACCTCTAGGATCCTTTCATTATGATTTGATGTTTCCATCTTATTGCCAGCTTTAGTTGAGGAATAACCATCCCTTTCCAATAAATGGGTCAACCCTGTTGACATTTTTCCCAGCATGAGTCATTCTTACCCAAAAATATCTACTCTTTATGATTCTAAGCGAACTTAAGAACTTTATTCCTTCTGTCTGCTGGTAGAAAAGGTTTCATTTCATCTTCCCCCAGTTATGTTACAATTGAGCTAATTCGCTGAAACTGAAAGGGAAGCTTTGAATGAGGTAATGGAAAATTTCAATCCATCTTTTCTCACTGGCAACCCTTCCCTCCCTTTAGATGCAGCTTAGTGCAACAAAAGAAGCTGATGCATGTGTTTCGTGCTTTGTTTGGTATTTTTGTGAGGGACTAAATGGTTATGGATTTGAATCCCTGCAGGTGGAGAAAAATACCTGGGATTAAAACAAAGTCTAAAAAATGATGATTTCAGATCTAAATCACTACTCATGGTTTATATTATTTGGGAGCATGATGGCGGGGAAACATCAAGAATTTTACTGAACAATAGGATAGAGTAGAATCTTAACATACAAAAATGTGAGAAATTTTTTTTTAAAAGCACCAACATGATTTAAAAAAAAAAATCATACAAGTTATATAATTTATGTGGAAAATATAATAAAACAAAACAAAAAAAACTGTTTTGCTACTGCAAGATGGACTTTACAGTGAATAAAGAATGTTTATAGCAGCTTTGATGTTTTCAGTACGCTTTTAGCCAGAGGCTATGTTGATATTGGCGTATTGGTAACATTTAAAGAATATCTACTAAAAATTCTAAATGTTGCCAAAACAATGTTGTCATATAGATTCCTAGAAAATTAATAAAATACATTTACCACAAATTTTCCAACCCACCAAAATACAGACATTGAGAAAGTGAATGGCTTATATCAAGGTTCCCATCTGTTGTCAGATCAATATTTTGTAAAAGCCTTGTAGGCCTGTCTGTTTACCCTAGGCATCTGTGCCTAGCATACCAACCCAGCACAATGTTTGAGCATGTGACTGTGTAATAATGGCAGATAGAGGAACTAATAGGCGCTGCAATATCTGTAGCTTGACCCAGTGTGCCTCTCCCTAATTGATCTATAGATTAACATCAGACACATCAGTCAGGGGTTAACCTTTTCTGCTGGCTGCACTGTCTTTGTTGTGGATTATCAAGCAATAGGAGCGCTGAGAAGACGCTTGTGAGAAAGTCTTCCTTTTAATTTATTTTAAAGGAGAAAAAAACTGTAAAAAATTTAAGTAAAGCATGCTTTCTTTTTCAATGCACTAAATAATATAGATGCAGTTATCTTGCAAAGGTTTGCGTTTTTTATTTCTGTTTCTTCACAACATGCAGACATAAAAATGTATTACAATACTTCTTCCTCCTTTGTGGCTTTTCTCACAAAGTGTCTGTTTCACCACAGCAGAAGCACTGAGGTCAGGCCAGTCCAGTCCCCGTCTGCCCCACAGTTCCCTTGCCCTATATGTACACTTCGTCTGGCTATGTAAACTTTGACATGTGGGTGTCAATCTCTCCCATATTTACCATGGGCTTTATCAGACCATGATTAGTTTTCCGAGCAAATTTGGAGGTAAAAAGAAAAACACCGCTAGCAGTATGTAAGCCAACATTGCGTGTGCCACTGTTGGGCACTGCATATTTACAAGGGTCCCGCTTGTTTTGTTAAGGCTTTCTCTGTAGGTACATGTCAACTGAAGGCTTTTGGAAGAAGCAGGGGTTTATCAACAGGCAAGGAAGGGTGCGTTCGTGCACACTGTCTATGCCGGCAGGTTGGTGTTTGTTAGCTGTGCCGTTCCTTCACTCATACTGTAAATACTTAAAGTGTGGGTAATGTCAACAGTAGGATCTCAGTCAAACAATCACAATTGCAACAATGACTTTCTTCTGAACCACTCAATCAAATATAGTGGAAGGGGGAGTCAGGGAATTCATAATGAACTGAAAAACGGGTTAGCTTATATTAAAACTCTGGATCATTTTAATTTATTGCATTAGGAAAACAATATTGTGGGTATCCTAAGACTGAACTTGATGGGATTATATTTGTGGACACTGGTCAATGACATATGAGGGCCCTAAGTGTTTGCCTCAAACAAATGGTCCCCACTAAACGTGTACTCAAGCCAGAGTAAATTTGATTGTGGTGTATAGAGAGAGGAGGGGTACCTCGGCCATTCCTGTAAACACAGGAGAAAGAGAAACATTTGCAATGACACGGATAAAGCAAAGATGATAATGGCATGCAAATGTTGGTAGATGCAACAAAGTAGTTTGCTTTTATGGACCTTGAAGAGTCCTTTTAGAAAATTGACAATGAAATCAGTTAGTGGACAAGCAGCACTGTTAAACGGATGAGTGAAAATTGTTTCCAGAAAGACTATGATGTTGTTTTCCAGAAAACAGTCATTTATCCGTCATTGGCCTGGCTTTGGGTGGCAAAGGGGCTGAATCCATCCCTACAGTCAATAGGCGAAAGGAAGTTATAATTTTTGCATGTTGTCAAGCTAGGAATGAAGGAGAGAAACAATCACGCATACTTACAATACCCACTAACGGCATCTAAGATGTACAATTCAAAATTAAATGATTACCTTCCAACTTTTAAAGTTAGAGTATACAGTAAAACCCAACAACGGGAATTTCAGAAAGTTGAGAACCACTGCAGTGTGAGGAAGTAAAGACCTATGAAATTATATATGTCAACAAATTTATCAGTCTCTTAACTTCTCAAAATCTGACCGAAAGATGAGCACTTTCTTTTCAGAGAGCTGTCTCTATTGCACATTAATGAAAGATGGACAGAATCTATATATTCGCGAGTGTTGAGAATTTATTTAAAATCAGAGTTTTAGGTAAAAATGTACAAACTGACAGGAGCTAGCAATCACTAAATTTACAAATTTACTTTCAGTCAATCTGATATCTATTCTTTTTTGGATAATTACTACAAAAGCAACAAAACAAGTAAACAAAAATACAAAATTATAATCTACCTCTAAAGAAACAACAATAGCCTCAACAGAACAACACTGGGCCTTACTTTAGATCCGGAGGTAGTGTCATTGACAAAAAGAAGTGTTGTTCCTTTTGATATACGGCATCATATCTCTGGAGGCCCGGGAGCTTTGGATCACAATGGAACCAGTCACCGAGACGACTTACATGCTAAGTTAAGCTGAGCTGTTCATATTGAGAGCAGATTTTGGTGCGAATTACACAAGATTTAGACTACTCCACCAAGGGAAAATGTCTGATACTACCAAACAGAACATTTAGCACAACTTAATAGCAGAACACAGGACGTGATGTCACTCCCTCTCCATTCATTTCCCAAGGAACTTCTCCAATATGGCAAAAATATATTGCCTTTCAAACTTTGTTCATGTGAAAATTTGAGCTTGTGCATGTAGACTTGCAGATGATGAATCTGTTGTCACGGTGGACTCGTCAGATCTAAGTTGTTTGACCAGTCAGATATGGACTGGGGAAGAGTATGTGTGCTACCATATTCCTAACAAAGGTGAGTTAACATCCAATAATTTGTTAAAACATTTGTTTTCCATCAGAGAAACTCTATGTTTCACAAATGTATAAAAAATGACGACAAATCATCGCAACCGTGTGATCAGTTCATTGAATAAAAATACATTCATATTTAAAGTCTGGCACAATCAACATATAAGATTTAAATTTATGGTTGATTAAGAATCATTTCATAACATTTCTCAGTCCTACATTAAAACAAAAACTATTGACCTACTAACCTAAGAAACATATTCATACTTTCTTGACTACAACAACCTAGTAAGACTGTATGCCTCTTGCTTAAAGTAAGTATATGGTTTGATATACATACAAACTGTTATGCTGATTTAAGTTTGCATCTAAGGTGTGCTTGTTTGTTACACAGGTATGTTTAAAGCTCTCTCAATGTCTAAAACCTTAAAGAATGCATTGTGATCTGATGATATAACTAATCCAAAGTCAACTCTCACTATCCATGTTCAATCTCATAGCCACTGACACATATCTTATCAGAAGTTATTAACACTAAAGTTGAACTTTTTCACTACCATGTTGCCATCTCCTCCGGACCAACCTCATTCCATCCGGCATGGTGTCATGGTAACCACAAGAACGCCTGATCTCTGTTTAATAAACGCGGTCGGTCCAGAGCGAGGGTTCCATATTGACCACTCAAGGAGAGATTAAACGCTGGTGACATTTCTGAGGTGGAATTTGCAATTTCCACAAATATGAGGGCGTCCTCGAGCCCACCATGACAGCACATAAAATCAATACAAATAACCTGAATCCCTAATACTTTGATCCCTGTCAGTGGAGGGATGCATTACAACTAAGACACTGAGAAGTGGGAGACACAACGCTCTATATAGCCCACCCCGCCCCATACGCCACCACCACCAGGACCATGAGGCTCTCTGCTGATTCCTATTGACTGCCTCCAGACCAAACACATGCGCAATAACAATTAGGTGGGAAACTGGCCCAATGCTCTCCCCTTCAAACCTATACAAACACATGCATGAAACACATACACAGACCTAGAAAGCCTTTAGAGCTGGAGATTTTAGTAAACTTTACACTTAGTAAATCCCGTGTGAGTGAAATTAAAGAATGGTTTGTCACATACAGCATTAGAAACTATGGAATGCCAGAAAACATACTTCACACAAAACAACAAACATTCATATTTATATTCAGGTTGCGAAAAAGATATCTTTGGGAACACATTGGCCACACCCGTGGTGAGTCATCACAACAAGCAGGATTAGCGGACTTACCCCAGACTTAGCTGAGGGGAGACACTGAAAAGAAAACAGCCTCTCTTTCTTTATGTCTTCTTTTCTGTCTGTTGCAAGAGCGAAAATTGGGGGGGATTTTGAAGGTGCACTGCACATAGTTTCTACCAGGAATGGTCTGGCTGCGGCTGTTTTTTTCTTCTTCTTTTTTTTTTTTTTTTTATTCCCTAAGCCTTCACAGAAGGGCAGGTGAGGCGAGGCAGGTGGCTCTTTAACTGCTTTGAGAACATTTGGCCCCTCTTCAAAGCGGGCTTCGGTAAATGTCGAGCGAGCACTCATAAACACTGGGCGCAGAAGGTAACAGATTAATTTTGATCGTGTCAAAGAGTAAAAATCCATTATCAATAGTCAGATCATACACAGGCCCATATACATGATTAAAATATTGTTCAGGGTTGTAGAGTGAGCTATCAGAGTCCCCCCGTGCTGCCTCATTTCCTGCTGATTGTGATGTGACTTCATTATCTTTCCATGGTGGTGATAACAATACACCTGCTGTCTCTGTTTCCTGAGTCTGACCACAGCTTGCCGAGCCCCTCCTTGTCAGCGCAGTCGTCTGCCTACAGGTGGTGGTGGAGTTGCTGACCCTGTTCTGGAGCCGGATACACTGTGCTGCCAGCAACTCTCTTAATGGCAAAGGCTCTTATTTAGGATTAGCTGCTTTATGAAGCATGGAGGTTGTTCTGTGAGCTGCCGAAAAGGGGCACTACAGTCGTTTTCAGACAAATAACACTAGTAGAACCATAAGACCACACAGCATTATTTGTGTAAAAACAATATGCAATCTGAACATTAAATGCAGCAGATTTTCTGTCATAGCTGAAGATCAAAGTTTTGGCATTTTTAGTTTAGTTTCCACTAAGAGAAGCTTCCTTTGAAAGACAAAGTTAAAGATGAAGTACTTTGGTCAAATAACTTTTGTTTTGTGCAATTTTGTACTGAACAACAACAAAAAAACAATAAAAAGCATCCACTAAAATAGTTTGTATCCTAAAAGTGTTGAACTTATGACAAACTAACCTTTATTACATGTTCAAATGAGCAGCAAATGTATTTGCAACTTTAGCTTTTTGCCTGTCTGCGTGTGTTGGTCTCACTCAGATGGAAAGACATGAGTGGGTGGTGTGAGTGTACAGCTAAAACATCAGTCCTTTAAAACTTAGTGCTGGGGCGTGCCGTGGTGGTGCAAGGGGTTAGCACGCCCCACATTTGAAGCCCTTAGTCGCAGCCGTCGCGTGTTCGACTCCCGGTCCCGACGACCCTCATTGTTGCATGTCTCGCCCTCCTTCCTGTCAGCCTACTGTTGAAAAAAAATACAAAAATACGAGCCACTAGTGCCGCAAAACTCTTCAGAGAAAAAAATGGGGGAAAAAAAACAAACTTAGTGCTAAGTTCCCACATCAAATTTATACAGAGAGAGATTTACGTCCATTGTGATAGCAACACACAGTCACAGATTTGATGACTGTATATCCAAGATGTGAGTCTAAACTTGCCCACAAGATCTAGTGGCCATTTCTGGCAAGGCATATTATCCTTCTGGAAGTAGCCATGAGAAGATGGTTGCATAGATACAGACATTGTCAACAACAACAATCTTCCGGAAGAGCTCAACATTTAATCAGTGTTCAATTGGTGCTAAGAGGTAAAGTGTACAATACTCAGTGGATTCAGGGGGCAAAAAAACAATGTGAGCAAGCCTTTAGAACAGATGGACTAAAGAACAAAATACTGTACAAGGTACAAACTTATTATTGCAGGTGTTTCGCTTTAGGAATGTAAGAAAACAATATGTTATGACAGATAACAGTTTTTACTCAACAGTGGGCTCATGTGCACAGCGGGATCCATATATTTACGTGAGCAGCCTTCCTGTTCGTAAGATAAAGAATCAGTGATGGACATGGGAATCTGAAGTCTGGCCCTAAATCTCTTCTGTCAGGAAGCATTATTGCTCCACATTGAGCGGGAGCGCAGTTGGAATCCTTCAACACCATGATATCTTAATCTGAGTGTTTCAGAAGTGCGACTCCCGATGAAGTGGTCACCTGAGCAGGAAGGAGGAGGCGAAAAGAATCCAGGTGGCCCATGACATTCAAATCTGGAGGAGATGGCATGTCTGAACTCAGCAGCTGGAAGATTTACGAATCCTCCAGCTTTAACCCCCTCCCCGCAGGAGAGAGCTTGCAGTGGAGGTGGTTTAAAAGCGGTGCCCCTGTTTAAAGCTGCCATCATCATTACACTAAGAGGCTGAATTGTGGCGGTGTAATGTGTGTGCCGAGTAACTCTGTTTGAAGGGCCCTCAGCAGGAGTGTGTCTGCTGTTGACACTCCCCATTTAATATTGTTTGAATTTTTCATCAAGATCCCAGCCCTTGCTACAAGAGCTCTTTGTTTTCCAACTTGTTTGTACATTCTTTCTGTGTGTGTGCGCGTGTGTAGAAGTGTGTTTGCAGAGACATTACATGCATTTATTTAGCTTAAGGTGTAGCAAATTTAACACGGCTTTCAATGTCTTTGAACAAATGTTGGTTGTTCTGTTTTGCTACAATAGTTTAGATTTGAAAGTTTCTCCATTTCGAAGGTCAGTGAAGCTGCTGGGCTCTCGCAGCAGAATCCTGGACAGGATGCTTTCAGCTGCAGACGTCCCGTTACCCCCATCTTTTGTCATGTGCCCTCTGACGCGGCTTTGAATGCAGGTCACCACAGGTTACTGACAAAGCTCGGTAAAAGGGGCATTTTTGTGCACCCGTCTGGAAGAAGTGCACACGGCTAAAAATAGCCTGCCCTCCTGTCAAAGCGTCACCATTAAAAACAGCTGGGTTGGGCTCCTGCCTGCATTCAGCCACGTGAAAGTTGATTCGGTCTTTGTGCCACTATCTTGTCCCAACTCCCCTTTTACTGCCGCTCTTTGTGGACTGCTTTGTGTGAGTACCATCACGGAGGCAAAGTCAGCCTAATAAAAAGAGTTCATTTTGGATTCACTGGTCACGGATGAACACTGGGAACTTTCCTTATTGTTCCACCGTCCATAAATTGGTACTCACTCACCGGGCCTTGTCAATCTACCTCAAAAGATTCTTTATGAAGCATTTCCTACTTCTTGGACATTGGACACGTTTTGTGAATTCAACCATGTAGGTAATCACTCTAATTATGCTGAACTGAAGCTGCTAGGGGGCAAATACTTCCATTGTAGTGCTAGCAAGCTGCATTAATATGTGTGTGAATATATCTGAACAAGATTTTGAACCCTTTCTGATATCCTGTCTTTTTGTTTGTCACACTTCAGTGTTTCAGAAACTCAAACCAATTTAAATATAATAAGACTAAACACAAAACTTTTGCTGCAAGTCTTCCCACTCTTTCATAACCCGCTTTCATGAATGCTCAGAGTTCTTGTGTAACCTCATTTATTGTATATAATATTACCATCCAAAAACTTTGCATTTCAATCTGTTTCCATTTAGGCTTTTTCTCACTCCTGCTTAGACCCATTAATCAAACTGATCATCAAACCAAAACAACAATGTAGTTTTCTGCAGGACAATCGAGATTTTTTTTTTTTACCTCATTTATCAATAGTCAAGTACGAGTAGCTTAAAGAAAAGCACTGTAAATCCTCAATCTTCAAAGCAGCTTTAAGGAAATCCTCCTGGCTGGTAAAAACTAATGGGTGGACAGTGTGAAACTCCGTACAAAGTTAGAGTTTGTAAGTTCGAGTTTCACATGCTCAAGACTGAGCATGTGAAACTGCTCAGTCTTTAGAGAAATCATCTCTCTTACTGCAGTGATGATAAGTTTATTTTGACTAGATCAAAAGCCCAGAAAAGCCTTTCGGAACTACATGTGGATGAAAGACTTTAATGTGTGTGTGTGTGTGTCTGGATGTAAGAGGAATGATCAATCATTAGATTATTTTGATTTCTGATGTAATAAAGATCTAGATGAATGAGCTTCAATTTCACTGAGTTGTCAGATGATCCTGCGAGTCTGTGAGATTGTTTTCATTGTGCTGTCAGCTATGACACATTAGAGCTTTCACTGGCTTTGGGATGAGTTCTCTGCAGGTAAAAGCAAACATACAAGATCCCACCCATGGAGCAGCTGTCAGTGCATCTCTACCTGGGCAAGCAGGCAACCCAGGGGTTAATGGAAGAGGAAGGGCCATGGAGGAGGGCTGCTATGAGTTTGATTCACCCTCTGTTAGATAAAGGTGGTGCTTTCAGGAAGACCTCCTTCGCCAGGTTTGTCATTTTTCACCTCCCTTTATTGTCTTTCCCTCTACCCCTCTTATTCTTTCCCAGGCCTCGTCTTCAGTCTGTCTGAAGAACACACACAAGCATGCAGCAACATGCAGCCTATTGTGCACACACACTCATAAAGGAAGATATGGAATAAAACAAAAACAACAAACACCCACTCAGACAGTGGTAAACTTGTTTTATCTTATGAGTTTTGACACTGCTCATCCATGACCCATTCCTTTGTGCAATTGCTTATTGATTCCTGAAACAGAATAAAAATTTTTACTAGAATAAATTAAAGCTTAGACATATGAATTTCTTTTAGCAGACTAAATTTTGTTTAGTCCTCTCATTAACCATTCTTTCACCTTAATAAATCCAGATGGCTTATATACAATATTATTCAACAAATTAGAATATGAGTTTCATTGACTTTTGTTTGTGAGATTAAATATACCTTTGAAAACAACAACCTTTAAGCATGCATTACAAATATGTTTTATTAAGTTCATATTTCTGCCGTATAAATGTTTTATTTTATTGATGTAACATCCTATTATTAAAAGCTGTGCTTTTATTAGGTGTAAGTTGAAAACAACCACAAACAACAAATGAAGGCTTGACTAGATCCATCTGCATGCAATCTGTATATGTTTCACTTTGTGAATTGAGTCACTGAGATACATTAACTTTCCAGTAACATTTAAGTTATTTAGTGGGACTCTTTTTACAAGAAGGTAGCCAACACACTAACCTACACACTTAAATAACACTCATAGTAATTCCATAGGTTAAATATGTTTTAAATATAGCAATAGATGTATTTTAAAATTTGTCAGATTACTTCAGTCTTTAAAATATGGGAGGAACCTTTCTTGGAACACAACTGTTAGTGCTCAGCATCACTGTTTTTAGACATGTTTTAGTATTGAAAATCAAAAATATGTTAAATGTTTGGTTACATTTAAAGCCACAGAAGTTTACACACATTATTACAACAATATTAACCAATTGCTATTTTTGATTTGGGTCATATGCAGCTGTATGAGACCATAAACATATAAAGACAATTTTAAAAACAATACAGAGTAATAGTAATTGCTTGAAATTAATTGGAAACTACTTAAAATTTCAGGCAGCCCTGCAATACACACACATTATATGATTTTCTGTCACATGTTATCTTGTATGACAGCATGGGCAGAAGGTTCTCCAACTGTAACCAAACGCATTGGCTATTTATACAACTGGGTTGTAAAAATTATAGATTAAAAGCCAATCTGCGATCAACACTGTATCGTTATTAAGGAATATCTAATGAGCTTTGACAGGTTTATTAGTTTATTTTCTTAAACTTTTTCATAAGTGGATCAATCATTTAGCACCAGAGTCATTACATATGTTTGTTGAGAAACAGACTTGCAATAAAGTCACGAGAATCGCCACCAATCATGACTGTAAAATACCATTTTGCAGGACAACCTTTGGACAGGCAGCCTTCTCTGTTAAGAGCTCTAAGCAGGGGAACTCATTTCTATTTGGTTTTCAGAAAATGATTGACATTAAAATATTTACTTCATGGCTCAAGAATTGGCTAAAGATGAACCAGAACTGTACTCATTTTAAATATTGTAATTGTTTTTAATTCACTAGTTTAAATACATTGTTTTGTGTCTCTTTTTGATCTTTTTATTATATTTACTGTTAATTTAAATTTTTTATTTAAGCAAACTATTAAAGGTCCTTATAGGGACGGGTGTTACGGATTAGTTATGGCTATAAGTACTGTGATGTAGGCATTAGATTGTCTTGACCTATGTTTCTGGTATCTATCCTTATCAAATAAATACCAAAATTTTATTATGTCATCAATGTTCAAAATTTATCTGCTTAGAAGTTTCCACATTTTTATGCAGGAAGAAAGTCCTGGGTTTGAAGCTTCAAATCTACTTCATGGAGTTATTTCATGTCCTGCCTGTGTGTGTGCGTGTGCGAGTGCACGTGCATGTATGTGTATGTGTAAATACTCTACAGGTACTCCATCTTCCTCCCGTAGTCCAAACACACGACTCTTAGATTAATTTGTCTTGCCAGGTATGAGTGTGTCTGGTCATGTTGTTTGTTCTTTGTGTGTGTCTGTGTTGCCTGTGATGAACTACTGACCTTTTCAGGGTGTGTACTGCCTTCTGCCCACTGGAAATAGGCACCAGTGACCCCTGAAAGAGGATGGATGGACGGACGGACGGACGGACGGANGGATGGATGGATCCCATTCATGTACAAAGCATTTAATGTATTAGTAATCACTCATTTAATAAAAAAAATACCTTTTGTGTGACATTTTTGTGGTCTTAAGGATCCCCTGTTGATTTTGGGGACCTATAAAAATACTTAGTTTACACCTGTATTGGGCCAGCTCAGTATAGAACCATGGGTTTTAAGTTTGTATTGATTCCTGGTCACTTTGCGATAGTTTTTCGTACAATATAAGTTTTTATAAATTTGACTATTTAATATTTGAAATGAAAACAAACTAACATTAATATTCACTTTTAGACATGATAAAGCCTTCTTAGGACTCTCATTTTAAATAAACATTTTGTATTTTAGAGATCGTTTCCTTTTTGTGTGTCCCTGCTACTTTGTTCAGTCTCTCTCTTCCTGCTTTGGCCTGTGCTGCTGCAGCTCTGCTGCTGATGGAAGGGATTGTCTAGTTTTATTAATATGACAGGTGAGCCTGCCCAGCTGCTACCTGAGTGAGTCTTTGTGTGTTTTGTGTGTGTGTGCATGTGGCAAAAAGAGGCAGCTGTCTCATACACGCAAAGCACAAAAGGTCTCATTTGAACCCTTTTCACGCAGGCATTAATGCAGGCATGCAGACTTTTATTTTAACAAACAAATGAAATTTAAAGGATGCAATAATGTGAAGTAGATCAACATATTTAGTCAATCCAGTGGAAGAAAACTCACAAGCTCTCCACTTTTTGTTATCATTGCTTTCATATATTACCACATTGTTTACTTCCTGAGCTGGTGTAATTTTCACTGCTCCCACTGAGACGACCATAACATCCCTGCTCTTGTATATACACTTTATGATTCAGCTCCTATGTCGAGGTTCAATACATCCATATTGACTCAGGTAATTGAACACAAGGGACACAAGCTGTATTCATAAAAGAGACGGACAGGCGTTGCAGTGAATGGAAGGTTATTGGAACAGCCGCGAAAAGCCTCTGGCAGCTTGATCGACATTGTTTTTGCTTTGAGTGAGGCGTCAGCCTGGATGTCTGTCACTGGCTTCAGTTCAGGCATGACGAAGGCAGAGCAGAGGTCTTCAACCTAAACAGATTTTGTTCAGAGTCGATCCATTACCTGAGTGGGTTGCCTTTGTCTTACGAGTCCATGTAGAAAATGAACATACTGAAACAGTCCAGGCCAACAGGCATGAAATAACTAATTTGCTTGCAAACGTTTAAAGGTTTGAAGGTTAAAAATTCCTTGTGAGGAACTTAAGCCAGAACATATACAGTAATTAGAAGATAATTTACTTTGATTCTTACTGGTATAGTATATACAGACATAGTTGATCTTTCAGTTACTTTAACTTGTTTTCTCCCTCACTTTAGAATATGCCTGCCAGCTTTTTTTAAATATAGAAACAATCCTGTTATATATGCAGGCAGTGTGTTGAGCTCCAACATATGGATATTTTTGTACTGCTCCAAAAAGTTTTTAGCTTGATGTCAAGCACATAAAAATATTTCAAACGTTATCTAATATGAACCTTAAAAGGATAATTCAGAAAGTTTTAAACTAATCCATGATTAATCACTGCTGTACATATTGAATAATGTGGCAAACCATGAATATAAAGTATACTTGTCAGATATGTGACATCTGAAAAGCTGTTTTTACTCCTGACTTATTATTTGTCTTTTTGTCTAACAAATATGGTTTTGGACAGTAATAGATTTTTTTTTTCTTAACAACTGTTTAATATGTTGTATCATTTGCATTACCCAAGTGTACCACTTTTTGATTTGTCAGTCCACTTTGACAATTTATCTCAAAGAATGACAGGAGGCCTAGAGGAAGGCGGAGTCATTGGTTCAATAAGAAAGCAAAAAGCCAAAGAAAAGAGAAACCTGCTCAACCACTGAGTGAGACTCTTGAGTTTATGAACATTGATATAGTTTAACAGGATTATTCATACCAGATCAAAATCAGTTCATTCATGGAATGCTGAAATGCCCCAATAGATTTATCTCTCAAAATAGGCGATGAATTTTATTAGCTTTCCTTGAGAAGTCAACAAACTGTTTGGTGACTGAACAGAGATGGTGCTGGCCCACTTAGTTAACAGAGTCTGGAGACGGAATCAGCCTGCACTGACCCGTGACTGCCATGGCCGACTGCTTGGTAATCTCTCTGCTCCACCAAAATGCTGTTGAGTGTTTTTTTTCTCACTACGTTAAATGCACTACATTTTTACACTGCGGTTTCAGGAGACACAACCTTTATGAAAACGCCAGTTAAAACATAACTGAATTATTTAAGGTACCACTACAAAGAACAAGTGTGTTTTTTATGTAAAAGAGCTTTGAACAGAAGGCAACTCAGTCTTTCTTGAGCAGACTATGTTTAAAAGCAGCAAGCGGAATTAGAACAAAGATCCTCCGATCTACAAGGAGGCCATTACTCAAGATCTACATTTTCTATTGAGTGGAATATTACATCTTTCTAGGTGTGGACCTGTCAAAAGACAAGGGGTTAATGCGGTGCATTGCCGTTTTAAAGCACACCTTGCTCTTTTCAAATTTTACCATTGTGCATGGCAAGATCAAACGAGCCCTTTCAACATGTCGTTGTGTTTGGGTGGCTTTCATGTCTTACCTCATTACTGGAAAACTTTTCTTTTGACTGCAGCCGAAGTTTGAGAGGAGTCTGGACAGACAATGAGGCTGGACGACTTTCAGGGCTGTACAATGAGAAGGCAACAAAGATGTCGTCTCAAATCCCTCTTGAGGTGCTGGAGCCCCAACTCTGTACTGTGGCCTGCAGGCCTGTGTACTACAGTCAAACTCCTGAAGCAGAGGATTTGTAAGTCTTCTGATCAGACTCTGCTCACGTGGAGGAAAAGCTAAATCTTTGCAGGGAATCACTAGAAAAGCAGAAATGAGATAAACTCCCCAGAAGACACCCCTTCCTATTTTCAGCTCAATTCTGAAAGGAAAAATGGTGATAGGAAGGCAAATCTCTCAAAAACAATTACATCAAATTCCAATTTAAGAGTATCATAAGGGGATATTTTACAACTTTGTTAGGCTTCTGAACTAGATCAAGTGTATTTATAATTTATTTTACCTACATTTATCAAATCTGTGTTAGAAAAATTTAAAACATGTTTTTCAATTCATTCAACTAGTATAAAACCATATAGTCTAAATTCCAAAAAAGCAATAACATGAACCTTTCAGAAAATATTTAAGTGAGGATACCTCTAGTTCCCAAAACTCAAAAACTGAACTTATCCAAAGTACTGGGCAGAAATCCCATCAACGATGTTGCAAATTAACAAGAAATGAAATATCTGAAATATAAACCTAAAATATTAATAGATTTATTACTATTATTACAAAATGTAATATTTTTTTCTTACTTATCAAGACTGAATATGAATGAAATGAAATTCCAAACTTTCAAGGCTGTTTTGGCTTAAGAGAAAACAACATAAAATAGGACTTGAAGAATGAAAGTTAAAAACACGTCCTCATAAAGACATCTGTCGATGTCTAAATGTGGCTGAAAGGTCGTTTGGGTTGATCAAATAGGCTAACAAAGCCTGACTTTTCAACATATTTGTTTAGGCTTGATTTGGATGTTACGTTTAGCTTAAAAATTGACTCTTCCAACGCACTTTTTTGGGCTTCTGAAAAACGAGGACTGGCCAACGTTATAAATCCACAATGTCCACGGGTGCCCAGGGTTTGGAAGAAATGAGGAGGAATAGAGAAAATCATATCCTGAATAACACACAACACATTTCTTAAAAATAAAATACTTTATTCATACATGACAATATATTCAGTTTTAAATTATACTTAGTTCCAATAATTTTGGGGGAAATGGGCAAACAAAACTTTGGACCACATCTATGTGTATACACAATTTTTTCTTAGTATGAAAAATAGGCTGCAAAAGTCAGAGAACCCACAGAAAATTGAGGTTTCATTGATCAGTGGAGGGTTCAAGAAGAAACCACATTTCACTTTTTTTTCTGGAAGACACTGTTCATCTCAAACACAAGAAACAGCACTGACATTTTCGCTTTTTCCTTGATTTCTAATCTTCTCCAGCCAGACCTTTTTTCTGTGTTTGCTACTTGCATGTTGATAGATTTATTTCTTCTCTCCCTGATGCTCAGTTTTTTGTGAAGCATTTTATCACCTTCATCCTTTGATAACTGATCTACAGGGTCAGGTACGTGCAGTTTTCAAACCCAAAATCCATCATTAGATAATAAAGATATAAAATGATAAAAAAAAAAAAATTAAATGCTGTTCTTGTGATTTAGCTTGAGAGCCAAATTGAAAATGAAATATGGGCACTTTATGTGAATTTTCCACTCTGATAATTTTTCCTTTGCTCTGAGGTACCGGCCTATAAGAGCAAAGCTTTTGTTCCCTTTATCACTCGCTGTTCATTTGTCTCCCAGCCGGAAAAGCCATGTTAAGATAACGCCATCCTATCATCTGATTGTCTTATCAAACTTGAGAGACACAGCAACCCAAGTCACTGTGATGAAAAGGTTAAGCACTTCAGTCATCTTTGGTTATAGCTTGCTGCTAAAATACTCTCTTTTTTCAATAGATTATTTTGATTTTTACATGTTTACTTTGTTATTTTTCTACTTCTATATAACATTACTCAAGTTCTGGTTAATTTCTTATGGCCTCTTCTCAGCATTTCAAGTGCAAGTGTGTGCAACCTTTACGCAGCATTTGACACCGGGGTCAGTCGTATTGCCCCACTTGAACTAAAAGACATTTAGTTTGGTTTAGAAAGTGAAAACACGGACACCATTAATTTGTTTGCTCTCCCACTAGTCATGACCGCAGCAAATGCCATCACCTCAAAGAAGTGGTCGGCCGTCCTCACTTTTATTTGTTTGTTTCTTTGGAGCGTGTGAGAAGTTCTGGAGCCTGGCTGCAGCGGACATTGCATTTGTGCAAGGAAGAGGGGTGGGGGGTGGCGACCATGCAGAAGGAGAAAGCTATAGGGAGCTAGCAAACAAGTTAGCTGGTGACAGAGCAGGGGGGTTGAGGTGGTGGTGATGGTGCTGGGAGGGGTGGGGACTCATTTAGCCAGGCATAGCTGCTCTTGTTTGTGGTTGTCCCTGACAGCGTCGGCACCGCTGCTCCAAAGCACCTGTGTTTGCTCACTAGCTTTCCCCCAATCTGCTCAAAAAATGCTGTGAGCATGTCACATGGTGGCCAGATAGCCTGGGCACCATGGGAATACAAAAGCCGGGGCTTTTAGAACAGTTAATCATTAATAGAGGCATCTCTTTTGTTCCCATTCAGCTCCGTGCTGACAGAGGCTTTGATATTACATATGGCAGACAGGTCAGACGCAGATATAGCCAAGTGCATCGACAGGAAGGAGCTTTCAGCTCAAATGATGCAGGGAGATGAAAGTGAGGCTCCCTGGATGTGTCTCCTCATAGGAACATCCATGAATTTCTGTAGAGGATGGAAAGAACAGTGATATAGTGTGACATTACAGTACATTACTATGTTTTAAATTAACAAAGCTCACACTTATTGATCCCCTTGAGTCATCATTATCCTGAGACCCAATAGTCTCTTCACAGAGACTAATCTTGTCACTCAGTTTTGAAACCTATGGTTTTAACACAAAGTTTTTTTTAAAAAGTAACCAGGACGCAGCAATAACTAAAGGGAGATAATCTGGATCTATTTAAACATTGTGAGGTTATGGTGACATATTCGAGCTGACAGACTATAAAGCTCCTTTTGAAGTATCTTCATGCGACAACTGCAGTATAGCTGCTTCATGTTCTGAAATTTGATTCACATTTTACGTCTGTCAAGAACAAGATTGCAAAACAGAGAGTTTTAAATTGACAATTAAACCTGCAGTATGTAACTTTTATTTGAAAAATATGTTTTTTATATACTTGATCAAACTGTTACTCTGTCGTGACAGTAAAGTTTACAGATAATTCCTCAAAAACATTCACCTTTCTCTGCCTTCTTCCAGTGTTCCCAATAGTATCAGTGGAAATTTGGTCAGAAACAACCAATCAGAGTAAGGAGGGGGATCCCAGTGCTGTGATTATGCTTGTCTACATGCTGCCCACACCCTCCCCCTTTTTCTCTGCCATACTACAGCTTCTTCTTGACAGCAGAGCCTGCCATGACAAGTTAACATGGCCACCAATGATTGCGGATAAACAGCAGTCCCGTATTTTTCTGCCATTAGTAAATTGACCAGCATGTATTTGAGGATGTTTGACAGAGCTAAGACCCTCCTACTGGCTCTAAATGGTTGTTTCTGAGGAGATGCATTTCTGCATATGGCAATAGTAGCACTGAGAGGAGATCTCATGCCATACTGCCACAACATAGTGACAGTTTTAACAAATAGAAATATCACAAAAATATTTTTATAAGAGTTAGATCCTGCAGCTTTGGCTAGTTTTTAACACATTTCGGTTGAAAAATTAGAAGCATTTGAAGTCTTACCTGACTAGAACTATTAATTTAGCAACTTACTATAAATTCAGATCATTTAGTCCCACTGCAGCTACTGACTAGTTTAAAAGAGGCCAAAGCCAATTTAGACTTTTGCCTTCTTTGAGTAACTTTAATTTTAAAAACATTTCAGTGGACTGAGCAATCGCTACAAACTTTTGATAATTATGTTTTAGACAATTATTTGTAATGAAGATGGTGACTATTTATCTATCAGTATTAGTACTGATAGATACTCTCCAGCTCTGTAGGTAGTATTGTAACTAAAGTTTGTCAACCTGAAAGAAGATGCACAGGAGGTGTTTGGTCAGATAAAGGGCATCAGAGTGTCCGGTGAACTGGAATGGAAACTGTACTGAGTGGTTCATTGGGTGAAACTTTTTTATTGTTATTTAACCCAGTTGGACCTTAAATAAGACCATGTGCTGCTTGAAAATCACACAACAAAGTGTTTTCCAATCATCGTAGCACTTATGCATTTTCAACCGAGTGCAAAATATCTTGCTGTAAGAAAGATCTCAGGAATTAAAGTTAGCTGTGAGAGTCCAGCAAGTGAATAGAGCATATAAGGTTCAGAGCCTAAATATGTACAAGACTGCTGAAGTTGACGTTGAAATTAATTGAAAAAAAAATGAAATAAACATTGTCAACCAAAATGTATTTGAATCAAAAGGCTTGACTTATTTTGTTGGCTTAAATTAGCATTTGATACAAACTTGATTAATTAGGATAATTAATTCCAACTGTTTGAATTAATTTGATTTCTTTTAATCTGATCACATTAAAAATCTATAGATTAATATTTTATTAAATGCTCAAATATTTGTATTTCATTTTTACACTGCTTAATCCCCCAACACGGAAGAAGTCTGTACTGGTAATGGTCTCTGACCTACTAGCAATTACTTTTAGCTTCCAGGATGGCAAATCAGGATTGACAATGTCATGTAGTTAGATACATATTGCTTTTAGCATTTTAACAGAAAATAAGCCTTTCAGTTTTGTTTTTTTTGTTTGTTTGTTTTTTTTTGCATCATTAACAGAAGTAAAAATTAAAAACTGATTGGCATGATGGCAGATAAAAGAGAAAGGCTTTTGGACAGTCCTTGCAATTAATTAACATCCCCTAATCTCAGTTTGCTCTTCATCTTGAACCGTCAATGAGAAATCTGGGACTCATTTCAAGTTGGTCAAAGTCGACTTTGGAGCTGGGGAGTAATACAAATGCATGAACTTGCTTTCACAAAGCAGGGGCAGATTTATCTAGAAGGGGGAGATTAGGTTTGCTCAGCTACATTCATATAAAAAGCTCTGAAAGGGTCGGAGGCAAACTCTTATCTACCATTTACCTCAGCATGGTTCTTTATTGAAGCCTTGTTTCGACCCCGCCCTCCCCTCCCCTTCGGTGCTAATAATACTGTATGGAAACCTGAAGAGGATGGTGGGACCACAAACATTTACGGCTGAAAATGCAGCACAAGTGCAAGCAAAGTGGCCACTCGATCTCGGATGCTCAGTGTGCCAGGAGTCAATCATTAACATGGCACTTTTAGTGATATCTGCTCTCTCTCTGGCACTGAGTGGAAGGCAAAAGATAAATGAAGGTTGTGTTTCAGGGAATGAAGTACGGCTCCAGCTAACAAACTTTAGGTGCTTTAGCAAACATACCAGCCCACACATTGGCTCTTTTTGAGAGGATTGTAGTCGGTTCAACCTGCCCAACAATGGTGAATGCTTGTGCTTACGTTAGCAGGAGAAATTTGCTTAAATGTAATGATATGTTGGTTTCTGGTATTTGTTATTAATTTAGGAATCGTACAAATGACAAATAACAAATAACACCTTTCAGTCACCCAACATTTTCTTTTCTTTTCTGTTTCAACTTGATCCAAGCACTTAACCAGAAAATAAAAAGGACGTCTTTGTCTTGTGAGAGTGTCACGCAGCTATAAATCTTCCCCTGCTTCCATGCAGCTCAACTTCTCAACAGTGTTTTTTATTTGCTAACCCTGGTCACCAGTGATAAGGGCCACTGATGACCCTAAACTGTACTAACTTGCCTTGACATGCACATTTGTACTGTGGAACCTAAAATAGGAGGGAAATAATTAGAAATAAAAAAGTAGCAAATAAAATCCTCTGTTTCATTTTTAAGAAAATGATCTAGTTGAATTGAGTCAAATGACAGACTGAACAAGTGCGTGTCTCAAACAAAAGTTCCTGTTTCAAGAGGGAAGGAGAATTGCTGATGGATGGCTTGGCAAACATAGTTCACATACCTGGGCAATGCCACGGGCCGGTCACAGCCCAGGACTGAGGGGGACATTGTGTTTGAGTTTGTGTGAGCGTGAGTGCGTCAGCAAGGCTCCTCCAGAGCTATCCCTCTTCCCTCCGAGGCTTCCTCTCCCTCCTCTCCTCCGCTCGGGCCGTGGGGATCACTTCAGTCAGCAGAGCCCTGTTTGACAGAGACACAGCCTCCATATAAATCCCATCCTCCTATTTATTTGATGTGCAGTTCTACTAGGAAGCCTTCGATCCGTCCTCGGGGAGCCCGCATCTCAAAACACTCAAATAGTCTGGGTGTGCAGATAAGCTCGGGGCCGGAATTATACTCCCAGATTCACAAAATCCTCACAGAGCTTTTTCACTTCCCGTTTTAAATCACATTTACAAAGAAATCTGCATTATATGGGCTAACTATTCCACCAGAAAATGTTTTGATACTTTAACAGGTCTTAGTATTCATTTTGTGCAATTAAAATACACAAAGAAAAATGTGGAGGAAACATTTTTTTTAGCGCATCTTCTTGAAGTGGGGTTTGGACTGTGAGATGGGTCAGTGCAGCCCTGTTGAAGAGGGGTAAACCTTTGTGGAGAACACCCAGGAATGTTTAGTTAACTCGCTTGTCACATTCAAGCCTGTATGTCAAAAGATGTTTACCGGGTGTTGACATTGATAGGCTGCTTAAACGGTATATGATGGTATAGAGGTGTCTAGCTGAGATATATGGTGAATAAAATTTTTTTTTATTATTTGCAAAATAATTTAAAAAAATGCACATAAAATAAGAAATTAAAGGAAATCTTTATTTTAAATTGCTACAAATTTATACACTTTCACTAAAACATATATGACTCAAAACTTGAAAGTGCTTCAAAACTTATAAAAGGCATTTTAATTAAATTATATTAATGTAACTAAAAAGTGCTCAGTTCTCATTTAACTTGCACACTTTTTTTTAGTAAATTCTTTAAATTTTGGTTGACCCCCAAAATAAAGTATATATATAAAGAAAAATCATCCAAACTGGGTCACAATAACCAGTGGTTATGGCAACCCTGGACTGGACCAAAGCAATGACCCTCACACTGCTAAAAATTTTAGAACAGTGCTCAAAGTGTTTATGTAAAGGAGCACTGTGAAGTACATGAATATTTAAATGTATTATTGTAATTTGAAATTACAGTGCCTTTTGTTCAATAATTTAATAAACTTTTATTGAATAGAACAAACGCATACATAATTCTTTTCATACATTTTTAAATAAGCAATAATCTTTCAACACATATTTTCCAAATTGTTTGAGTTAAACAGCAAAATCTTACAGGTAGCAATTTTAAAACGGCAGTAAATTTTATTTTATGCCTCTTTTCTGCTCTTATTAATAATATTATGCAAACAAAGCATAATTACACAGGTATTTAGTTTTATGATGCAACAACATGTAAATCACCTGATAATGTGCAGTCCAATTTCCCTTTATGTGCCACCACAGCAATAAAATACAGTGAGTAAGTTAGTCAAGGGCAAACATGGGACATGTAATATAAATTTAAATGTTGACAGATCTAAATTGACTCTCATTTTAGATCTCTCAAAATGAGAGAGTTTTCTCACCATAGGAGAGCCTAGCTCTCTCATGAATGGAGAAAACTATGCCACCATAATTATAGCTTTGTTTAAAACAGAAATTAAAAGCATCACGCTTCACATTCACAGTTTGTCTGAACTTAATTTTAACATTTAAAAAATTATGAGCATGTCTCCATTTTAAGATTAATTTTCTTTTTATAATGTACTTGCAACCAAGAGGATCCTTGCAAATCATCTGTCTGTCTGTCTGTCTGTCTGTCTGTCTTTCTGCCTCTCTGTGCTTCCTTCCATCTGACCACCCACTGAGAGGCTTGTTGTGAGAAGCCAGTGTTCCTCACCTCATCCTGGCACCTCTACGCTGACCCTACAGGTGACAGCTAACCTGTTAAAGTACCTGGACATCCAATTAGTTTGGGTCACATCACCTCCACGTTTAGCAACTGAACCAAACACCAGGGAGAGAACCATGGGCACCCCTCAGACTGTTTCAGGTAAGTGGAGCGGTGTTGTAAGTTTCCTATGACTCACACAGCTCTTTTCTCCACCCATGAATGCTGGAAGATTGTAGGTCGCGGTTAACTTTAGAAACGGAGTCCTCTCAGCTCATAAATTACACGGCAAAGGACAACCTTAAGCGGTGTTGAAATGCCTCGAACAGAGCTTTATTTCAGTGCTGCTGGAGCGTGAAGCTGGGAGCACCACCCCACAAGGAGCCTAGCTCTCACAAGCACACATAAGACGGCTATTTATCTTGCCATACCTGAGGTCTGACATACTGGCAAAGCACTGTTGGTGCAGCAAAGGCAGATGCAAAAACAAGCACTTGCTGTTTCCTAATGATGCTGGGGTTTTAGGGTGCTTTCACACCGTGTCATGCCTTTTTCTTTTCTATTTTTGCAATAATAAAGTCTGGTCCAACATTTGAAATTTCACTCCCCCCAAACAACAAAAGGGTTTTCCTTCCTGGGACCTGCCTTGGCACAGCTTCTGGCACTTTGAAATCTGATCTGATAGATTAAGAGCTTAGCCATTAGAATAAACCATTGTGGAGTCATTATGAGTCGTATTTTCATGCTGGCAAAAAAAAGAACAGTTTTCATGCTGCGTCTGTGAGTAGAAAAGGTATTTTGTAACCACAGATCATCACACTGTTTAAATACATTTTAACCCCAGTGGAAAAAAGGAAGCTTACACAACATTTGAGCTTTATACAAATGTGACAGTAAAAACAGGCAGTGAACATCTTTTTTTTTTTTTTTTCCAAAGGGCTGCTTCACAACATCATATTGTGTCGAAATCATCCTGAGTCTGACCACCCAAGGGGTCCTGACACCACAACCTTTACAGAGGGGGATGGGTCTCTCTATGTGTTTGTATTTTGGCAAGTGTCTGCTCACATGCATGAATACGCTCTTCCGTCTTATGTGTATTGATCCTCCTATGCATTTCACTGCTCCTCTTTTTTTGTTTGTTTGTTTGTTTGTTTGTTAGAGAGCCTTTGCTATTCTTTTTTTTTTTTCTCCGCAGCCCTGGCCTCAGAATCGGCCTGCTTCTACTTCCTGCCACATAGACGATACCACACGGATTGAGTGGTGATACACATTCGGCAGAGAACAGTTCAATGTAAATGCAAAACAACCAAACGGCTTCTATTGCGTTCTTATTTTTCCCTCTGAAGGTTTCCTCTTTTAATTTGAAGTCTTTGTTTAGTTCTTTGTTTGACTATGATAGTTTTATTTTTCCCTTTTAGAAGAACGTGGTTTTCCTATTACATCAAGATACAAAGAAGTGGAAGTTGAAAAAAGTTGGAAATTGAAATTTTTGTAAACATTTAACATTTTATGAGAATTTTTTTTTGTTAAACATCTCCAGATTTTAAAATGTCTTATTGTAACTGTTATATATGAATCATTGCTAATATATTTTGTGAGGATGAAAAACCTCACAGTGTCCTTAATAATACCACACCAAAGCATCTGTTTTACGCCTCTGTTAGTCAATAACTGGTTCAAAAACATAAATCTCTTTAAAATTCACAATGCTTTGTAATCTTTTAAAGTCTGAAACAATAAATACATTTCAGAAATTAAGATTTCTAAAAATTGATTTTTAGAAATAATTTTGATTTAATAACACCTGTTTTCCCCTCTTTAATTTGTTATTGTTGAAGCATAATCAATACCATAGGCTTGTGTGGTAATTTAAGTGTCATAGCCAAAATAAAATGCTTGCATTATAAAGATGATGGCTTCCCTTTACCTTATTGTATTAAAAAGTTGTCTTTGACACTGATGCTCCTGTGACCTCTGCCTTTAAAACAAAATTGTTTATTTTCTCAGCAATATTGTTCTGTATAAAATTATTAATTGCTGTTTAAAATTTTAAAGCCCAAAAAACAAATTTTTCAATGTATAATTATTTTCAATGTTTGGACAGCACAATGTTTCTTTAATTATCTCTTGGATTTCTTCTTTTTTGTCAGAATTAATATTTTATGTTTTTTTTATAATTAATATAACCAAAAAGATAAAGAACTTGTAAGCACTTCAGACAGTATATTTACTTAATCCAAAAGGTATTTGGGGAAAGAAGTCCTTTTGTAAAGGAGGCAAGGGTCTCGGGATTTGCTTAAAAAAAATTATACATTCGGCTTTAGATTGAAGTTAAAATTCTGCATCTTTATCACACTCTGTTATTGACTTGTGCTTCTCTCTTGAAGACGAAAAGAGAGGTCAGGCCTTATCCCCCCAACCCCGGCCTAAACCCTGCCTTTTATAGCAAAGTGGGGAGTGATTCAACCTTAAACGATTATACATGCAGGCAACAGAGATACACATGCGATAACCTGTTCAATTAGACAACACCCACCATTACAGGCAAAAAGTAGACAGATAAATGACCATACAGTATGGTGTACAATGGGAATTAAAAGTATAGGGCAGCTGGGCTCTTATCTGGCCAGGGAAGAAGAAACCAGGCAACAAAGGGAGGCCTACAACTAAGAGGCTTGATGCATGGGAAAGCCATGGGCCGGCCATTGTGGCTGCCCTTCTGCTGAGCAAATAGTCCAAACTGTTCATTCCCCATCTCCTATTCTCTCGTCGGTACATTGTTTGTGTCCTTGCATTTCATTCTGACTGGGGAAGATTGCTCTCAGGGCCAGTGAGCAAACAGTCCAGAAAAGAGCCAGCTATCTCCTGCCGTTCCCAGGAGAACTAGCATTTTTATTTCGGCTCCAAGCTGTCAAAGGATTGGAGAGTTTATGTCAGGATCCTGAATTAATTGCTTTAAGCCTCAGGGCCAACGCCGACTTTTTTTTTTGTTTGTTTGTTTTTTTTATTATTATTACCACATGTTTTGTAAAATGTTTTCTACCAAATTATGCATTAGCCCTCCTCCTTCTCCATTTCTTTAATTTTTTTTTTGTTGTTGTTTAGGAGTCGCCAAACATTTGGTATTGGATACATACAGGGATGGTTTGCTGCAATGCAAATGATGCGTTTAGATGTTGTTGACAGCACAAAGGCGTGAATGGTGACTGGCTACAGCACGGCTGTTAAGGATTTGGTAGAGCAAAAGCAAACAGCAAACTTTTTGTGTGGGTGTGTTTTCTTCTATTCCAGGATGGTAAGTGCACGAGCCAAGTCTGGCAATAAAGTGTGTCGGCTTACAGATGCCTCAATAAACCATAGATGTTCAGACATTTGGTGGACGAAGCTTTAAAGGCTCTTAAATATTCCCTATATGGCCAAATGGACTTCACAACCGTCTGTCGCCCTTCTATTCCTCCCATGCTAATGGTTAAATTATAACAAAACACAATATATCATACTGGTCTGTCTAAGGATCAATATTTTCCATCCTGTAAGTAACATCAGCACTGGAAATGTCCACTTTTACACTGATAATATGGTAATGTATATCTCAACATTCACATCCAAGCTGGCCCTCATTCAGCAGGAGTTGGCTTTTGAAACTGTCCTATCAAATCTTAGTCACTTAACCTGCCACCCATTGCCACTATTCGCAGTTCACAGATGGAATGTGAAGTACAAATGTGTGGGGTTACTTTGTGATTATTATGTCAGTCATGCTTCAGCTTCATCTCAAACAAAAACTGACATTTCTATTTCAGAATGAATTCCTGTTTTCCCATCAAATCGAAAAGTAATAAAACATGTGAGTAAGTAAAGTTTCATTCTAGCACTTTGTACTGATAAAAGTGTTTCAAAGTAAAAACAAAACGACAGAAAACTATAAAATCTGCACAAAAACACTTACTTAAAAGAAATGGATGAACATTTGGTGTCACATATCAAAAAAAAATAATAATATATATATATATATATATATATATATATATATATATTTGCAGAGCAGGAAACATTAAAGTTAAGGAGTTGACTGGAGTCATGTCTATATAAATGAGCAATTAGCTGCCTTTCAAGAGACCCAGCAATATATATGCAGCAAAAGTTTACAGGAGTTGAATTCCAAAGTCTTGGTGCTAACTCGAAAGATCCATCGAGAGTTAAATGAGTGAGTCGGACCATCAGCAAACTTTGGCCGGAAGAGAAAAGGGAATGAAAGGAGAGAACAAGGTTGAAGTAGGTACAAAATATATTAGGAAGCTTTTCTATTTAAGGCCTAAAGTTTAGGACTAAACCTCTAAAATTAACTTTCATCCAATACAGGAATGACCAGAGTGGAATCATGTGCACTCTTTTGTTTGTACCAGTTACATTTATTTTAAAATAATTTACATAATCTGTAGTAGATCTAACATTTCTTTGTTAAATCAACTGAAAGGGCAATCAAAATAATCACAAAAGGTTTGTCTCATCATCTGATCTGGGTTTTTGCATCAGCATTCTAAATGCAGACATTTGCCTTAAATAATTAGAGAAATTTCAGATTGGAATAATGTTCAGATACATTAAAGTATTAAAAACAACCCTCAGATTTCTGAAGCTCTACAGTACAGAGGAGCTAATGACACTTGAAACTTTTGCTTGATTGCAACAAAGGTACAAGTGTAATTCTCTACATGTTCCTTGATCCTGTTTTGAATGACTCTTTGGTTACATTAGTCAAAAGCAATCTTCATATTTCTGTTGCTCAAGTGTACAAACGGGTGTTTTAACATGGAAATGTTGCTAAATAACAGAAGTCATCTTATTAGGGTGATGACTGGAGTCTCTGGGTAATATGTGTTGAGTTGGAAATATAATTTAACCAACTCTTGATTTATGTCATGGACACAACAAAAGTAGGTCGTTTAGGTAGTCCATAAACCTCAATAGAGCATTCGAGCTGGATATTGTCAGCTTAGAGATGACAGACATTAATTATAGGATCTTACAGTCTGTCCTAATAAAAGTACGAAGAGTAAGAAAAGAGTAGAGCCAAGAAATGAACCTTGAGAAAAACCACAACATAGAGCTGTCTTTCCAGTATTATCCGAATAACATTTCTGACACTGAAAGATCTGTCAAAAATGTACCAAAAAAACTACTTAAAACACAGCTGATAATCACAATCAAAAGCCTCAGTATAAAACTCTGATCAACAGCAAAGGATATAGCTTAAGAAACTGGCTATATTTATGTCTCTAAAGAGTGATGGAGTTAAGAGTCCTAGTTATGTGCATTCTCTCAAAGCCTATACGTTCTAGGTACTATTTTAGATAGAATTTTGTGCTTCGAAATTCATTTTCAAAGTGGGACACACGATTGGCTGCTACATGTTCAATGTCCTAATGACTGACAATCCTTTTCTTTTAAGTAAGCTTTTAGGAGTATTGTCTCTCCTGAGCATTTTCAAAGAACTTCTTATTTACTTAAATTAAGATTGTGTATGCATGTGTACTTTGATTGTTCTAATTTGCAGTCTTAATCATTAATGCTGCCTGTCTTGCCTAGAGGACTCTTAAAAGCGAAACTCTTTATGTAAGTGACATCTTTGTAAATAAAACAAAGTAAAAATGAAAACCAAAATTTGTATCTGAAAAAATTTCTTTGGGCCTCCAGACAATCATTATGCACTACAGCATTTGGTGAATGTGATCAAGTAATTAAGCAGAACTTCCACCTGAAAAACGACTTCAAATCTAGTCACTAACAGTTCCACAAATGAGAGGCCTCGGCCTCAGTGAGAGACCGTTGAGGCACTGCACAACATGATTAATATCTTTATTGTTGTCACTGATAACAGTGACAATAAAAGTGGAAACTTTTCATGTACTTCCAGCTTATCAAAAATTAGGAACCAAATTAGTGTCAGAGAACAACCTGTTACTGTAAAACTTGTTCATTGGATTTTAATGTCCTGCACTATTTGTAGGAAACATCACAATAAATGTTATGTCACTCTAAGCTTTGGTAAATTTACAATTCTTGCTGATCAACAAATGTAGCTAGACTTAGTATTAAGGCACTCAAGGGAGGAAGAGCTTAAAGACTAGCTTTGGATTTAATTTCACAGCAGTTAATGCTTGGATATGTTTGTGCTTAATTGTCAGAATTATCCTTTTGATACAGTTAAAATTAAAACTTCTGGCATGTTGAACACTTAAATTTGTTGTATTAATCGTAAATAAACAACTCATTCAAGCCAAATTTATCTTTTGCTGTTTTAGTGACTAAATAAATGTTTTTAAGTCTTGAGCATGGAATGGCAGTCCGACAGTTATAACCTTTGAAACCACACATCAGTAACTGAACTTTGAGCCAACATCTGTGTAATGTAGTCGGCCATTATATTTGCATCCAAAATTCATTTAGCAGTATGTTACAGGGCTGCATTGTGTTATGCCATTTGCTTGAAAAAGCTCCTTTACAATCCTCCTGTCAGTCTCTAACTCCTGACTTTGATAAATCAAAGCGGCAATCCTGTCATGTGATACTAAAATGTAACTTAGTAAATTAGAATAAAATTAAAAAATATATACAATATTTATTGCTGGATTTCAACAAGATTTATCACACATATGTTTTAATCCTTTAGCCAAGAAAAACTTATAATTCACTTTCTCAGATAATTAGACTGTTTGTGGTCCAAATTTGCCTTTTGAGAAAAAAATACATTTTGTCTTTAATTTGGAGATCAAAGCTCCCAAATTGTAGAAGGAAAAGTGGAAAAGCGTAAAATTCCTGATACTTAAGGTTCAGTGTGAAGTTTCTATGAACACCAATGAATTTGATGAGTAATGTGACCTACTGGTGTTGGTCCTCTGTGTTCTATAAAGTTGAAAGTCAGTTCAGTCGTCTACCAGAAATGCTGATTTCATTTTCCACTAAAACTTGGCATTGAGCCACACTGCCAAAAGTACAAATAATTGCTTTAATGATGGGATCACTGATCCTGATTGGCCAGGACACTTGCCTGACTTAAGACTCAAAGAGAAGCCATAATGTATTGTCAATAAGAAGGTGAGACACCAAACCAAACAATCCAGCAGAACTGAAAACTGCTATTAAGGCAATCTGTGCTTCCTTAACACCTCAGCAGAGCCACAGGCTGATTGCCTCCATGCCACACTGCTTTGATGCAGTAATTCATGCACGTAGGCTGAGGTTACTATCAACATTTTTCATTGGCCTTATGTAGTATTTTAATTTTTCTGAGCAGAAAGTGGGGTTTTCAACAGCTCTAAATCATAATAAAATGCATCCCTCTGCATAATAAATCCATGTTGTACATTTGCTTCACCTTTTAAATTTAGTTACTGAAGTAATTTATTATGCTGCATGTGTAGTCACTGAGCTGTTCTGCAAAATGTTCTCCTCCTCTTTATGTAATGAAGCATGCACAATTTCCTTTTGCACATGAAAGCAACTGTGTAATTGTATGTTTATGCCCACAGCTAATTTAACTGTGTGATGTGCAACATGTCCGCCTTCATGTTTTATCTTTCTATGTGCCACTTAAAGATAAGAGTGCCACAGCTCTGACCAATAAATCTGCCGGTTGACTCCTTAATCTGAAAGGATATTGGGTGACAAATGGCGAGATGTTGCTGTCAGCGTCAAGCAGGCGAGGGTTAAATAGTGTGTATCAGGGGACTACTCTGCTGTCAGGGAAAACATACAGGATTCATCCTTCACTATAATCTGCTCAGCAGCCTTATAGACACCTCCCAGCTTTCCTCAATCCTTCATCCGAGCATCCGTCTCCCCTTTATAAATAACACAGCCATTTATATGGAATTAAATTGGGGATTAATTTGATTCAAGTCAGGGTATGGGAATTCATTAGTGAGCTGACAGTGGCTACATACATGGAGTGAATTTAATTTGAATCCCCCAAGGGAGGCGCTATACAAAGCTGTGTGAAATAGAGCTCTGAAAGACAATTAGCAGTGTTGTTTTTTTAAATTCTGACACCAGTAAAGTGGAACTTTATTGCTGTTTATGGCTTTTCATCATATTAGGAGCAGCACTTGACATCTGGTGAAGGTGAATGAAATGGATAGATGATGTTTGGTGTGAACAGAGAGGCTCGGCCTTGTCTCGAGGTACGGATCAAGACCCTTGCATGAATGGGAGGATGTATAAACAGCTTTTTTTTCACCCAGATCTGGCTTTCACTCGTATGATATTAAAATAGGCACATTATTTGAATGTCAGTGATTCTCATGAATGTCGAAATGGCACATCCGTTGCCGTAGTTTCTGACAAGCAGTGCGATGTAAGGCAAATGCATTAAATTCAACTCCAAAGCAGATTAACGAAGTTACCCCCCAGCAGCACACCACCCTTGCTGTTTTCTAAATTGGACAAGTCCCATTGTAAGATATCCTATCAATGTGCACATGTCTGCATGAGTGAACATATGCAGGACAAAATATTCCGTAGTTTGTTATTCCGAGGACAGCACCGGGGGCACACAGGCTTGTTTGCCTTTGCAGAGAGAGGAGATTGGATTGGGGGTTTAAATGAATCGCTGGCGCACTACGTTTATAGGTTTCATTAACTTTTAATGAGTTGGATGTCCTTCGATGTGATTGGTTGGCAAAGCTTTGCTTTCACTTCCTGAAACAGGAGCTCAGGAGGGGGAAGTGAGGGAATATTGCAGCAACTTGGCTTGCATGTTATGACCATGTGCTGCTAAATGTGCCACTTAGGGTGGAAATGGCTCATAAAAAGTCATATATACGTGGTACTATTCATCAGCTGCTTCTGAGAGTGTAATCTGAAACCTGGATGTATCGAGTCTCGAGGGGAATAAAGAAACCACGGCAGATCAATCACAGTCTAGCAGGCATCCTTTTACCTCTCCTGACTGACATATCATTTTATGGTGGCTCTGCCAGCAAGGTTTGATCTCAAAGACAGGCTTGAGGCCCAAAGGGAAATGCCTGTGGAATTGTCAAAGAGGGGCTAGAAGCACGAGTGAACACAAATGCTTCCAGCTGATGCCCGACTTTATATTAATCTCCATCCAATATAGTATTTTTCTGCCTGGATGATCACACTTTTATTATCTTGCATTGAGGATTTTGTTGGGGTTTTTTCTCTGGATGCTTTATGCCTTGAGAAGCTCTTCTAACCCTCCCTTCTGGGCCTCAACTCAGAGCTCGTTTGAAACAAAAGCTTTGACGGTGTCTCGGTTTTATCCCCGTCTATGGAACTCTCCAATTCAGAAGTTGAAATCTGGTTAACAACGATTGATATTCACTAGTTTCTTTGAGACTGTTGCTTTTCAGTTTGCATGATGAGAATAAACACTGACCATCCATCCACTTCCAGAAGCATAAAAGCAGCAGGGCATAGAGAGGCACCCCGTCCAGGCCTGAATGGATTGCCTTTAGGTCACTGCATATCCCACCAGCTGTTGCCTCACAGTACTCAATGGGCATTGTTGATGGCTCTTTCTGTCTCACTTCTCTGTTTTCTCTCTCAGGACTTGAAGGAGTCCTGCACTGGAATGTCACAGAGTCGTGTCAGAACTGAGTGCAGACACATCACAGATAGCATCCGCTTTCTCACCCTGTCCATCGGGCCATCCCTCTCTTTTTCTGCATTTCTCTTTTTCGCAAATTCACCATTTCTGGTCATGAAAACGTATCATCTCCATGTTTGGACATGCACTAAATCATTCTATTGTGGCAGTCAAGAAAACAAAGCATGACGCTTTAAAAATAGATATTTACAACTAATAAAATAATTTCAATAATAATTTGAAGGTGGGAGTGGGGAAGCAAACTTTCATTAAAAATGTATTGACAAAAAACATTAAAAATTAAACAATGATGACTGAAGATAAAGGAAGATTTAAAAAAAAAAAATTAGAAAGCCTTTCAAGAATAACTTCCAAGATGCAAGATATTGATGAGGGAGAAAAAAAACTGCAAATGTACATTTTGCCCATATAATTTAATATTTTGTCAAACAAATGTGATCTAGCTGTAATGAAATGACTCATCAACTCTCATAAGGTAAAAATGTTCCTGTCAGAAAGCTGTTCACCCCCAAAATGTATTGTTTTATGTGAGAAGACCAAAACAGACATGTTATCTTACTCACTTACAGTTTTTTTATTTTCCGTTTTTACAAACATAATAAGCTGCCAGGAAAATATGACATGATTAATACATCTAAAATTAATAATAAAACTGTATTCTGAAGCTATTCAATATGCCAAAATGCAGCAAAAGTTGCTGCTGGTTTAACAACAAAAACAATTGGAAAGTAATTTTGTTTGCAATATATTATATTTAAAATTTTAGATGTTATTTAGTAAGAATCTGTAGTACAAGTGCATGGATATTTGGGTTTATGACTGATGTATTTTGGACTGCTATTTAATAGAACCTATATTTTTGTTGTTGTTTAAAGTTTAGTGTCTTTACAATATCAACTTCAATCATGTAGTGTTTATTATTATTATTATTATTATTATTATTATTATTATTATTATTATTATTATTATTTCATTTTTTTACATCTTAGTAGTTGAGATTAGCCAACCTACACTATGAAGAACGTCCATTTTGATATGTATCAATAACATGGTAAAAAAATATATATATAAAATTGAAATGGCTTACAGTAATTATGAAAACCTGCTTATTGATTATTTTTAATGAAAAAAAAAATATTTGAACCCCCCGTGTGGTAAATTAAACTTATTAAAATTCGGCCTGTTGTAAAGCGTATTCTAACAGACCTTACATTGTAAAACAAAATAAATAAATAAAAATGCAAATCAAAGTGATTTTTGAAAGTGATGAAAGTGAAGAGCAAAAAAATGGAGGGAAAAACGCACACGGATGGAGTGACGGGCACGGAGCGTCTCACCGGGACCGGCCGCCCTGCTGTGAAACCATGGGTGGCTTGGAGTTCTGACTTTGTGGTCCCTTTAATATACTGAGGGACGACAGTTTGCCCTGCTAAGATATAGGATTAGGAGTATTTCTGGTGAAAGAGGAGTTAAGTCGGGCTAGTGTGGACGGTCCCTCCCCTGCAAAAGGCTGAGACAGAATTACAGCTTGTTGGACCGGTGTCCCGCCGTCTCCGTGGAGACAGATCTACTTGGGTGTTCCAGTCCGCGGGCTTCAGCGCGCAAGCAGCCCACGAAGGTGCGGCAATGCGCTCCATACTGGGTATAGGCCTCATAGCATCATGCGACCCCCGTACAAAAGTAATTTAATAAACCTGGAGAGAGCCGCACATAGATATCGAGCAGTGTAGATTTGACAAAGCGAAGATTAATTACTGCAAATTAGCAGATCGTGTCAATTGAATTATTGTAAAATATGTAAAAAAAAATAAAAAAAATAAAAAAAATAAAAATATA